>JARKHS020027591.1:0-113333 GCA_030143305.2 Amblyomma americanum
CAAAGGTGTTCTAATGAATCATGAACAATGACCTGGGGTGCAACATGTGTCCCTCTTATCTGGACAATTTGTCACCTTCTGCCCTGATTTTCCAACTCATCATAGTCACCTCTCTGACGTCTTGACCTGCCGCAGAAGCGCCGGTCTTCAACACAACCTAAAAGCGTGTCACTTCTGCGTCCGCATGCTCACGACGTTTGGGCGCGTCGTGTGTAAAGGTGGGGTCCCACCTGAACCTGACAAGCTGCGAGCCGTTGCTGACTTCCCGGAATGGACCACTATCAAAGAGCTGCTCAGCTTCATGGTCCTCGTTTTCTATTTTTATCGTCTTGTCTGGAATTTCGCTGCAATCATAGTTCCCATAAACATCCCTTCAATGACGCTGGTCACTTACTGAACAGTAGGGCTTGGCGTTTATGTGAGCGATAACAAACTACGGTCGTACCAAGTACGACCACTCCCTCGATATCGCTACAGACCATCATGCACTCTCCTGGCTCGGTTCTCTCAAGGATCGGCCGGGACGTCTTGGTCGTTAGTCACTGCGGCTTTAAGAATATGATATTCATGTCGTGTAGCGCTCACGCCGCGAGCACGCTCTTCCTTCCAGTCGCCGATGCCCGCGCCAGCTCCTTCTTCCTGCGCCTGATCCTCCACTGCCCACCATCACCACCTGAAATATGCCTTCCTAGCAATGGCGGCATGCTTGGATTCCTGCCCTACTCGGTCTCCGCTGCGCAACTACAACGCCTGCGCATCCTCGTGCCCTCCGCTGCCAAGTTCTTCATTTCGCACGAGACTCTTCTTTCCATGCTTAACTACACCTGTGAGGGCAAAAAATGGTCACTTACTATTCCACGCCATCTCCGCGCTGAAATCTGTGCCCATCATCACTCTGAGACGCAAAAAGCTCATTCTGGCGTTCTGGAAACATGACATCGCCGTCGTCAGCGCTCCTGCTGGCGTGGAATGTAAAATACTCTCTGTAGATATCTTTGCAAATGCACCTGCTGTCAAAAATGGAAGGCACCACCTTGCCGCTCAGCTGGACCGCTGCAGCCTTTACCTTCCCCTGCTCGTTGATACAGTCACGTCGGCATCGACAAAATTTTAAGGGTCGATTCTCTATGGGCAATAGTTGCCGTCAATCATCTGACTCGTTTTTTTTTATTTTTTTACTTGAAACAGCCTGCGGGCCCAAGGCATTAAAGAGGCGAGCATTTATGGAAGAAAAGTACATTTATAAATGCCTCTTGTTTATACAACGCTACCTAAAAATTGTTTAAAACGTGTGTTATATTCCTAAATTATATAATCTTAGCTAAGGAACTGAGAAAACGCGAATGACCATCGACGGAAGTCAGCGATCCAGGACGGCCGTTCCAGTCATGTGAAGGACGGGGGATGAAAGATGAGGAAAGTTTTCGTGTGGTAAAAAGCGATGCCGTCTTTTTGAGCGTTATCCATGCGAGGAGAGATATACACGAGAGGAAGATGGAGGTCATTATGCAGAAGGTGATTATAATAGGTTTTGCGAAGTAAACACATGCCAGAAAATTTACGATGGGGTGCAAGTGATGTAAGTTCAAATCGCTATATTACACTACCACTTCGACCCTTCAGCGTGGGCCCCCTTGAGCTGCGTGGCCGCCCTTGAGCTCCGTGGCGGCGCCGTGGCAGGTCACGTGGTTGGTCACGTGGTGCGGAGCAGCTGCCCGCGGCGCGGCCTGCCGGCAACTCCGAGTGGGGGGGGGACAGAGTGGAGAGAGGGAGAAGGAGGAGAGAGCGAATCCACGTCCAGGGACGAAGAAGGAACGCCCAGCGAAACAGAGCGGCGAAATACTGACTTTGTAATTCGACTGAGCAAGTTCCACTCGGCCAGATGCAGCTATCGCGTCACTCCAGGTTTAACCAGAGTTTAACCACAGCCATTTTTTTCATTGAAGTTACGCCACCCATGCGATTATAATTACTAAAAATTAATTGGGCGGAGTTATTTTTGAAGCACTTGGGTTCATTTTTCAGCTGCTTGGGTCTCAGATGGGGGCAGCATATACCAGCTTGGTATGAATTAATGATTGGTACAACAATAGATTTTGTTACACAGTGCCAGTGGAGAAGTTACTGCGGAAATATCCTAACATGCGGATAGCTCTGCGCACTAGTTTGTCAATATCTAATGACCATTTAAGTGTATAAGTGATGTGAACGCCATGGAAACGATATGAAGGAACAGATTTCAAGGCCTTGTTGAGAAGAGAGTAGGAGTTGGTAGTAGAGGTATGGAGGCACACATTACCATGCAGTTAGAAATGTTTAGTTGCATTAATCAGTGCCTACACCAATTATAAATTGTATTAATTTCATTTTGCAATATGATGGCTTCGTTCGGGTTGTTTAATTGAATGCATATTAGAGGACACGCATTGGGTTAAGTCGTTCATACAGATAAGGAGACAGCAGACAGAGTCATGCGGAGACATCCGCAATTCTCGCAGCGACGGGACGTGACGTCGCTTACTTCATTCTCCAGCACTCTGTCCTCCGTCAAAGAGCACCTGAAGAGCTGGTGAGTGATCGTCGCTGTGTCGTTCTCTCCAAGGGATTTTGAGGGCTCCTTTAAGAATGCACATATGTTCATCGTACGACTTCAGCATATCAACGACGAACAGACGGCCCAGCATATCAGCGACGAACAGACGGCCGCACGGTGCGTTTCAGCGGCATGCTGCGCGATGTTCTCGCCATGTACTCTACCTCTGGTCTTGGGGCCTGGGACGAGGTTCTCCTAGTGGTCACATTTGAATTGAACACTCCCCATCAAGCAACGACCGGTTTCTTTCTTCCTGTTACAGGGCCGTGAGCCATCTTCTACCAGGAACAAGGGTTCGGGGCCTTCAGAAAAAAAAAACAGAAATTTGGAACTGTTTTTTTTCGCTTTTTTTTTTCTCGAGGCATCAAAATCTTAAAAACACAAGGCAATAACTGGTGCCTATCAGCAAAATTGATGGCCTGAACAATTAAACACTACTTATCGGATTCGTCAAACCGAATCACCGAAAACGTACACGATTAGCGTATCATTCTCTATTTATTGTAATTAGTTTTGGTAGCAATGCGCTGGCTCCATTTTATTAAAGAGCCTAAATTACTGAGACGATTTAGTAAGCTGTGTCCCTGTATTCCTCCTTATGTATTGCGTTCGCCCTGAGCGGGAAACATAACACCGTGATCACTGCTGAGCTGTACTGTTTTGCACTCGCGTTTTACATATGGGTACGTGGGTATACATGGCAATATTTTGGATATTAATTTTTTCCGCAGCTACGGGAAACATTCCGATCAATGTAGTCGCTGTGTACCGCTTATTTATGCGTAAATCACACTCACCTCTGCCCAAGAGAAAACGAAGATGGGATTGCGTTCTGGAATTGGCAACAATATATCGCTTTTTTTTCCATAGCTACATTACTCTGGCATTTCGAGCCTTCAGCGTGGCCACCGTGGCGGCGCCGTGGCTGGTCGTGTGGTTGGTTACGTGGTACGGAGCAGGAAACCGAGTCGAGGGGGGGGGGGGAAGAGAGTGACTCCAAAGCTGTAGAAAGGACGCACAGCGAAACGAAGCGGAGAAAGGCTGATTTTTATTGAGCCTGAGCGAGTTCCACTCGGCCAGCTGTCGCTGTCATGTCGCTACAGGCATAACCAGAGCTAAACCATTGCCGATTTTATTAGTAGTATACGCCTCATACCGCTGATTGTCGAGCAAGGTGGTTTTTAGATTCATAAGTGCTATTGGCTACATCACTTACGATCTGTGCCGTATTAGGTGCCCTACTTTGAAGAAGATATTGTCGCGAGTGGGAAGAAATAATCAAATCTCTCAGGTCCATCAGTTCCAAAAAACGTATGACGAAACGCACCATAAAGAGAATGGTATTCATTTTTTTCATATTTTATTGAACATTTTTGGATAAGGCATTGCTTTCTTGCCCTCAAGGTTGCTTTAAGAAAAAGGCGATAAATTTTCAAGCCTAGAAAGCAATTCACTGATAATACATATGGGCTGACTAGAACGTGATAAGAGGAACAGCACAAACATATGTGTTCAGAACTTGGTGTCAGCTCAGGTTACTCAAAATCGCTGCTGGAGTAATTTCCATCGTCACTCATCAAAGCACAGATTTAAGCTCTTGGTTGGAGCGTACTAAAACCTGCTTCTGCGCTCTATGCCCCTTCTGTATAGTACTGTTCTTGGTGCGGACACTGCCGAACCTTGACCAGCTCCTTTTCGCAGACAGCAGTGGAGCGTGGAAATTCCAGAAGGCGAGACGCAACTGGTGTCAGAGGCTCGGTAGCACAAAGGCGTCGCTACCATGTGGATGGCGAGACGTGGTTCTTCGAGTCCCCTGACCCTTTATCATATTATCGATTGTGCTGGATGAAGTTGACGCAGCTGGCACAAGAAAAATTTGAATTTAGGGATATGGGAAGATCCGGAGTTCCCGGGTTCGAACACGACCGCGGCGGCTGCGTTTTTATGGAGGAAAAACGCTAAAGGCGCCCGTGTGCTGTGCGGTGTCAGTGCACGTTAAAGATCCCCACGTGGTCGAAATTATTCCGGAGCCCTCCGCTACGGCGCCGCTTTCTTCCTTTCTTCTTTCACTCCCTCCTTTATCCCTTCCCTTGCGGCGCGGTTCAGGTGTCCAACGATATATGAGACAGGTACTGCGCCATTTCCTTTCCCCAAAAACCAATTATTATTATTATATGGGAAGCGCCTTTGTTCTGCAGTGGGCGCAGTTTGGCTGATGGCGATGATCACAATCCCCCTTTCGATACTTAAAAAAAATGAAAATGATAGGCGTTCGATAGGGGGGAATGGATGTTGATCGGAGGCCGCCGGCTCGTGCTCAAAAAGGCAGAGAACTTCATTGCATATTTCCATGAAAAAACGGGCGCTGGATTGCAGCAGTTAGACGAAATGTGGATTAGATGTGCTCTCAATGTGTGGCCATTGTTATTAAATTGTATATCAAGGTTTTATATTTTGTCATTTTCATGCATTGTTATTCATATGTTATGTGATTAAAGTTGTATGTTAGGTCTAATCGCTGTATTGTGTGTGTTTGAATGGCATGGATGAATACAGTAGATACATGGCGCAGTGTTTATTGAAGTCGGTCTATGCCCACGCAAATCAGTCACGGCTCCCCTCGTAGAGAAAATCCGGCATCGTCGGCGTTCTCGCCGCCGTCCGCTGCGTCGTTGGGTTTGAAAAAGCAGGTGACCTACCTTGCACCTATACCCCGTGAGCTTGTAATTTGATCACTTCCTGCCCACAGTGGCACGTGATAAACACCTGCTAACTGCGTCGTAAGCGTACTGTTCATCCGCATTCTACACAACCATGTTCTAACCGTATATATCTGGCCAGGTTGTCCACGACTGGGTGGGCTGGTCGGCACCAGGTTTCTTCGAAGACTCCAGTAAGCGTCAGGGGTTTTTCGCTGTGCTGGCGTAAGTGGTAGCCCACTCAAAAGAGAACCGCATTCAAGAGAATTGTGTGTGTGTGAAAAACTTTATTTCAGGGTGGAATCTTGAGGTAGCCGGAGCAACCTCTCGCAATCTCTAGGTGGGCTCCTCATTACAGGAGCCCGTTGGCGACCGCCGCGACTCGGGCTCGGTGGACCAGGGCCTTCTGGCTTGCTAGGTCCGAGCAGCCGAGCAGGGCCGCCTCTCAGTCCTCCCGTGTGGGGTTGGGCTTGGGGGCGAGGTTCGGGGTTGACTGGCATGCCCACACCATGTGAAAGATGTCCGAAGACTTCTCCGCACAGTGTGGGCATTCTCCTGTACAGGCAGGATCAAAGTGTTTTAAAACTGCCGGGCACAGCAGCGTTTTGGTGTAAAGGAGGAGGAGTGTGGGTTCCTCCACCTTTGTGAGGCCCTTACAAGGCTTGTGATAAATTGCATGGCCGAATTGGAATAATTCAGTAATTTCTCGAAAAGTGAAGGCCGGATTGGGTTCGGGATCCGTATCCAAAGGGTCTGAAGGCATTGCCCGGAGAGTGAGCGCGCGGGCGGCGGCGTCTGCCGTTTCATTGCCTTCGAGGCCCATATGAGCTGGAGCCCATACAATCGTTCGAGACGCGGGGGCCCCGAGGTAGTTATTGTTTTGAAGGATGCGATGTGCAATGAGAGGAATGTACCCCTGTTTAATATTTCTGCAGGCCCCTCTCGAGTCGGTGACGATCACTCGCGACTCCTGGTCTGCGGCGGCTAACACGATGGCAACTTCTTCCGCATGTGTTATGTCCTGAGCTCGGAACGTTAGGCCATTCACCACGATTTTTTGGTGGACGACTGCGGCCGTGTACCACCCCCCATGATGAGGGCCTGAGGCGTCCACGTAGAAGATGCCATGTTTGTTCCCATAGTGACGGGCCAATGCCTCCGCCCGCGCAAGGCGCCTGCCACTGTGGTCGTCACGTGTCATGTTGGCCTGAAGAGGGCGTACGTGGAGGGCGTATCTCCAGATTTCAGGAATGCGTGCGCGCTCTTCCGTGAGTGTTGGGTGGTGGATGTGTAGTCGGGCTAATAGGCGGCGACCCGACGGCGTTTTTGAAAGCCTTGTGTATTGATTTGTCAAGTGCGCCTCCCGGAGCTCCGCGAATGTATTAACCATCCCCAGGCCCATGAGACGCTGGTTGGATGTGGTGATCGGGAGATCTAGGGCACGCTTGTACATCTTTCTGTGAATCACTTCGAGGGCGTTCTCATCAAACTTGCGCAGGTGGAGGTAAGGAGTCGAGTAGAGGACTCGACTGGTCACGAATGCATGCGCCAGCCGCAAAGTGTCTTTGCACCGTAACCCCCCGCGTTTGTTGGAAACCCGGCGGACCATCCGGCCCACCTGGTCCCCCACCTTGCGCAGTTTTGCTAGTGTGGTATCAGCCCGTCAATGTTTGTGGATAAGGAGACCAAGTACTCTAATCTCATCGTGTTCGGGTATCGGGCCGCTGGCCAGAGATAGTTTCATTTTGGTGGCGCACTGAAGCGGCGGGCGAATGTGCACAAATTCGGATTTGGACGGTGAGCACTGAAGGCCGCAGCGGTGGGCGTAAGCGTCCACGATCTCCGCCGCTTGCTGCAGGTTGGCCTCAATGTCTCCAACCGATCCGTATTTGGCCCAGATGGTTATGTCGTCGGCATACAGCGCGTGCTGGATGCCTTCGACCTTCGCCAGCTGAGCCGGGAGTTTCATCATGGCCAGATTGAAAAGTAATGGCGAGAGTACCGCACCCTGTGTGGTTCCTCTCGTTCCCAGTTTATATGGGCAGTGTTCTTCGTCTAGTATTCGGATGAAACTTCGTCGATCCGAGAGAAATTGCTTTATGTACTGAAACGTGTTATGTCCACAGTTCGTTTGGGAGAGATGTTGCAGGATGATTTCGTGTGTGACACTGTCGAAAGCCCCCTTCAAGTCAAGGGCGAGTACTGCCTTATCGTTGAAGGGATATTCGTCAGGGTTGAGAATTTCTCGGTCGAGTTGAAGCAGAACATCTTGAGCGGATCTCTGCGGGCGGAAACCGAACATGGTGTCTGCGAATGTATGTTCATTTTCCAGAAACCCAGACAGCCTATCCCGCACCTTGGTCTCCATCAGCTTTCCCGCGCAAGATGTGAGGGAGATGGGGCGGAGGTTGTCTGTGTTTATGGATTTGCCGGCTTTCGGAATGAAAGTTACCAGGGCGGTCTTCCATTCAATTGGTAGAGGTGCCTCACCAAGCCAGATCGAGTTGATGAAAGCGAGGAGGGTTTCGTAGGCGGGATCGAGAAGATTAGCAAGCATTTTCACAGTTATCTTGTCCCTGCCAGGTGCCGTTCCTCGTTTCATTTTAGCTAGGGCTGCCTTGAGGTCATGCAACCGGAACGGTTGATCCAGATTCGCGTTCTCCGAACCTGCATACGAGAACGCGGGTCCTCCGGGGTCCTGCTTAGTGCCAAGATACTGGTCGCGCAGTTTGCATGCTAATTTCGATGTATTTCCATCGAAGCTATGAATAGCTCGTTGGAGATGTTTTTGTGTCTCGGCGCGGGTTTGAGTCGGGTCAATTAGGGCGCGGAAAATACGCCACGTGCTCCGGCTCGACATTTGTCTGGCCGCCGGGTTGCAGCGGTCTACCCAGTTCGAGTCGGCGAGTTGGGCCGCGTACTCTGCCGCTCGCTGGGTGAGCTCGGCGATACGAATTTTCAGCTTTCTGTTACGTTTTTGGCGGCGCCATCTGCGGACGAGGCTGTGCCGCGCCTCCCAGAGGTGCAGAAGGTGGTTGTACACCTCCGGAGTGGCCTCCGAGAGCTGAATTTGTGTTTCCACTGAACGAAGGTGTGTAACCAATCCTTGTGCCCACGCGTGGTAGCCTTGTTCGTGGATAGACGCCGAATTGATGTAGTTTTGCCGGAACTTATTCCAGTCTGGAAGCCGAGCTTGTGCGTGGGGTCTTGCCAATGGTTTAGTCCTTACGGTGGTATTGATAAGGCAGTGGTCACTACCGAGGGTTTCCTCGGTGTTGATCCATTCTGCGTGTACAAGGTTTTGGTAAAGGTGAGATCCGGACATGTATCCCGGGTCACGGAATTACCCAGCCGCGCTGGATATGCAAGGTCAGTGTGAAGAGTCAGGCCCAGCGTGGACGCGAGTTCCGCTAGCTTGCGTCCCCGCTTCTCTTCACGCACGTATCCCCATAGTGTACTGTGGGCGTTGAAATCGCCCACAATCACCAGGGGGTCCCTGCCCGCAGCCTTTAGAGCGCGGCTAAAGAGTGCTGCGAACGTTACATTTTTGAGTTTGGGGGAACAGTATATGTTGAGTACGTGGAGTGGTCCATCTTGTTTCTTGAGCGGAAGAAGTGTCACCATCGCATAGGAATATTCTCTGTAAAGTTCCAAGTCAACTAGATTATCCGTATAATTTTTATGCACGCAGACGCAGGAAGAGGGGTCCTGCTGAAAGGGGATGTAATTTGTGAGGGTGACGCCACTCCCTGGATCCTGGAGGGCAACCGCCGCGGGAAGAGAATCGAAAGTTGAATGGTAAAGTCGGAGATCCGCCCTCATTGCGCGAGAACAGAAGTCCCGACAGTTCCACTGGACAATTTGGACGGGGGTGGCCGAATTGGTTCTTGGGGAGCGCCTGATCTTAGGGCTGCTCGTCATGGTCATTTAGATTGAGGAGGGGTTGTACTGACATTGCTCCGGAGCCAACACTCGCAGAAAGCGGGGTATCCTCCATACCAGAGAGTGAGCAGTTGTCGTGGTCGGCTACCTCGGGGGTGCGTCTAGAAGTTTTGTGAGGGTGGCCGGGTAAGGGATCGCCGGGCCTGCGCGAGGAGCGCAAGGAATTCGCAATTTGTTGGGCAATCATCGCGGGGATTGTCTCTTGCAATTTAGAGATGGCGTTTACCATCATTGAAATTTGATTTCCTATGGCGGCGAATCGGGCCTCTGTGGCCCCGAGGCGGGCCTCGAATGCGGCCTCCAAACTTGTTACCGCCTTCGGTACCACGAGCTCACTCTTCATTACCTCAGCCGCGGGAGGCGAGGGGGGAGAAGAAGACTGGTTGATTTTAGATTCTAATTCGTTAATTTTCTTAAGCAGCATCTCATTTTGGGCCCTGAGTGCTGCTATTTGATCTTGCTCGGCGCTATGCGCCCTTGGAAAGGGAGTGGAAAGGGGGAGAGAGAAGCAGCCCCACCCGAACCGCTCACCTGGTGGCCATTTTTGACTGCGTTGACCCAGGCCCTGGTATCACCGCGCGTTTCTGTCGACTGTTTCGCCAGTCCGCCGTGTGGTGGCGACACCTTGGATGGTTGTTTTGCAGCACCTCCGGTAGGTGGGTTCTCAGTGTTGGAGATTTCCTGGCCATGCTGATCGCCGAGAGGCCCAAGATAGCGGCTTTTCTTCTTGGACGCCGTTTTTTCTTTTGCGATTTGGGTGTGCGGAATTTTGCTGCACAGTCACGAGAGTTGGTGGCATGGGAGCCACCGCACAGAGAACACAGTTGTGAGGAGCCCGCACCCCCTCCACTAGCGGAGCTTGGAATCCGCAGAGTCCACAGGTGTTCGATCGCAGGTTTGGACACGCATCAGCGCGATGCCCGACGACCCCACACTGGCCGCACGCCGGGATAGTTTTGTAGTAGTTTCTCACAGTGACGACCATGTTGTCATAATGTACGTAACGGGGCTTCTCCTTACCCGCGAAAGTGATGCGTGCTTTGTTGGATGTCCCGAACTTCCGGATTTCCAGGATGGTGCCGGCGCGCCAGCACACTCGGTCTTTAAGTTTCCGTGGTGTCCGAGTTACGGACCACGATCACGCCGTGGCACATGTTGCCGCCGTCTTGTCTTAGGTAACCCCGAAGCGGGATCGACCCATTGTTGGAATTTACTGCGAAGTCCCCGATAAGCTGGTCGGCCGCCTCGATGTCCGGGGTATGCACAATGATGAGGTTTTGCTCTCGTGAGGGTAGAACGGAGATGGCGCGGGCCCGTTTCTACCCGAGGTACGCTGAAATGGCAGTGCCATAGCCGGTTTCTGTGAACGCCTCGTGAAAAGAAACGCTTTCTCTGTGATTTATAACTATGACGTAGTCTTCAGGTGTCGGTTTGGGCATTGGACGCGGCTTCCACTTCGAGAACGCCTTGTCCTTGCTTCCCGTGGCGCGCGTCGCGGGAGCGTTCACGTTTCCGACCGACGAACCGGCGGCCGGGGCGGCGCCGAACGCCGCCATCTCGGCCATGTCTTGGGAGCGGCGTGCAGCTGCTTGAAGCAAAGCTTGACTCCGAGTTTTGGGAGTAACTGTCGAATTTGAATCTCCGGAGGTGTGCACCGAGGTCCACAACATCGCCTCAGGGTCGTAGCCGCGCACTTCTTGCGCGGAAGTCGCCATCTTGTCCTCGGAGGGCCAATTCCACCAGGCCAGGCGTTGGCGACGCCGTTAGGCTTACCTACGGCGCCGACGTGGTCGGTCGAAAAACGGCCGTAAATTTAGAGAAAATCGGCCTACCTGGACGAATTCGGAGTCAAGGTGTTCCGCTTCGTTTTCCAGCTCGTTTGACTTCAGTTTAGCCGGGGTAGAATGATTTGGGACGTGGCCCCAGCCGAAAATCGGCGGAGAAGAAGAGACACACGTCTGCTCACGTCGCGCGCTCGCAGCGCCGCCTTCACGAGAAAAAAGGAAAGTAACGCAGGAACTATCTTTGCCGCGGAGAGTGGTCTCTAGAAGACTGAATGTTTGTATCGGGTGGGTAAGCTCTACGCCTGTTCTTCAACAACAGTGTCTTTGCAGTAGAAACCCCCTTCTTTCTCTAAGGAAATGTTGAGTCTGAAATAAAACGAATAAGAACTATTTAGTTGCTTTCATTTAAAGATCCCGCGCTCTCTCAGCAGTAATTTAAATTTCTCACCTTCCTTTAAGGGTGCGGTCTCATTAAATTGGAAAAAAGGCAACTTTACGGAAACTTTTGCAAGTTGTCGGAAATGGTGAGAAAGCACTGTGATTTGCTCTAAAAATTGTAAGATAATCACCTTGATTGCAGTGCATATGCTCCTTCGCATTGTGAGTACTTTTTCGTATTTGTCTAGAAAAAAATTAAAACTTCATTACCTTTCATATATGAATACAGTGACTATGGGCGACAATTAACGTAAAGTGTGCGCATAAATTAGCTGCTGACAAATATACTGTTCTGATGTTACTTAGTCATGGCTTTGACGGCGATATGAAATTTTTGACAAGTGCGGCTAGTTGCTCTGAAACTCTCACTGACTTCATGTGTCTTCTGGTTGTTCTTGTATTATTTTCGTTGCCTTGACGGTTGGCCCTTGAGGCGCTCTGTATTGTTACGGCATAACCTTAGAACGTGCTCAACAAAATGATCAGAAATATTCAAATAGAAACTTTCGGAAAACTAATGATGTGAGCCTGGTCAACTGTATATCTCTAAGTATAAACACTGATTAAAGTGGCGTCGTAGCAGCAGACGATATGTGCCCTACTTACCGAAATTTACAAATACCGTACAATTGAATTTTAATCACGAGTTCCATCAGCGTCCTATCACGAAGCAATAAATTCAGGGAAATAGTGGATATCGAAATAAATTTACGCGGATCCAAGAAATACTTACTGCCAAAGTTTAATGAAACAAAAGATGCGGACGTATTCCGATGAATCCAGAAAACTGGTAATAGGTTTACGCCTTTCAAAAAAGGACTAGACAGCAACATAATTTCAACGTGTTCTCATAAACCAATGGGCTAAGCAGAATTTTCCTCTCTCGAGTGATGTTATTGCAATAAAACGAGCGCTTTACGCTCGATTGCAATTATTGGCAATACACTAAATTCAAGTCTGCGAAGAGATGCACCGCTAACTTCCGTACAGTTTGGGCGAAAAAAAAAACGCTTCTTCCTTTCACATTCCATAGGGCCAGAAACACACACCTGCAAATTCCGCCTTCCTCGCGCCGTGTATTTATAACGCGATAGTAAAGGTCATTCGCCCACTTTGTAGCAACTGTGCTCTTAATAGGTTACATGATGATCGGAGTAAAAATAATTTTCCAGATATCACCCATCTTTTATTCTAGCTCCAGATCTCTGCTGTTTCAGGCAACTCCCGTCCGGAACTACAGCGAATCTTATAGGCACCATAACGTCAACGTTTCCCCAAAAATTCGTCACTTTTTGTCAGAATGGAAAATAACAGAAATAAACGGACATGTATTTGGTTATTAAAACCCTTTTTATCTTCTGTTGGAGAGTAACATATGACAGGGCAAACAAAAACAGAACACCATCAATGGTCAGTGTAATACAACACAAATCAAGAAAACAAATAATTTTTTTACTTCACTAATGGCGCACATAGAAGGAAATATAATAAGCGTGAAATAAATCCCGACACAGATCCAGAAGGTAATTAATCAACTCTGCCCTAAATTTTTACGTATCATGATCCTTACCGAGCAGCTCGGGCAGCAGTTTTCATTCCTCAATCAAGTACGGGTAATTGACACCTGCAAAAACGTTAGAGCTAGCATGAGGTCTGAACGCTATTAGTATTAAAAGATCGCATAGCCCCAAGACCGATTCAAACGAGTGCCGGCCTGAACAAAGCAGCTTCGTTTTCCTACACCACCACCAGTCGGCCTAGCCGCACACTCTCGGTTCTTGTTCTGACTGATTACATGTGACGCAGTGTTTTCTGACATCGTTTTTTTATGCTGCTTCTCGCGTACATTCTACGTTGCCTGAAGACTCTCTTGCTGCGTATCCGAGATCATGAACCAGAGGTCCCAGTCACGAAATCATTCAGGCTCTTTGTAGAGTTGAACAGACACAGACGCAAAAGTTTGACACCTTCAATTAGGCCCAAAAGCAGCCGGTGGTAAAGAGTGTTTCTCGCATAGTAAATAATCATCCATAGCCACAAGTAGTAGTGCCCGGTTTTATTAAAATAGTAATAAAAAGGAAGGGTAAGATTTTTTATAGCCGCGGTATCTGTCATGGATACTGAAGCACCTGAGCTGGGGCAGCGGTAGTAAAGGACAGCTGGCAGAGTGGAGAAATGAAATGAAACAGGTGAAGGCGCAGGCAGAAGGAACATAGGGAGAGAGGTGATATACACAAATTATTTACCCAATAAGAAGTGTGCATATTTTGTTATAGACACAATGCAATGCCGCTTTTTAGGAATTAAGTTTTTTTTGTATGTTCTTAATATAACAATTGTTAATTCATGGCTCTATTTCTCAGACTTTATGCGCATAAGCTCGCATTTTATTCAGATTTCACTGCCTTTCCACGAAGTCAGCTTTTTTTTCCTAAGGATAGATGCCAGGAATTCCTTGCCATTAGAGTATAATTACTCCCTTTTCGGTTTATGTTTTCGGTTCATTTCAAAAAAGTCGTCAAACCTCCTATTAAGTTTTAAAAATTATTTCCAGCTAAAAAATTTTTGGGAAGCCTTATCTCGAAATAATTTAAAGATTCCCCTTCAGAAGTTCTGAACAGTTGATTTTCACATTTCAGTTTGCAGTACCGACTATGGGCGCTAGAAGCTGGCGGTTTGAATACAGTGAGACCTTAATGCTTCTCCCCTGCCGCTCTTTATCCTCCTGGTAACCGACTGTGCTCAGAGCTCTAAATAGTTAATAAATCATTTCACACTTTTATCAAAAATCATATTTTGTTCTCAGCTGCTCTTTGAATTGCATAGTGATCTATAATAAAACATTTTCGTTTCTTAATGTCTTACATTTTGTAAGAAAATTCTCAATGTTTGGCACTTTGTCTTATCATTACCAGCTCTACAATGCTTTTGTATTCCTACAGTCTTTTTTATATGAAGAAGAGAAAGATTTATTTATTTGTATTGTTCACGTTGCAAGATTCCTCAGTTTTTATTCATGATAAGTTTGAGATAAGACTGAATGAATTTTTCTCCTATTTGTTTCTGCGCGAAACTCCTCTGGCCAATTTACCAAAACGGGAATATGGCACTGGTTCAGAGGAAACAAGAACAGCCTATTTTCTTCTCGTCCTCGGTTTGAGTGTAGGGTTTAACAATAATAAAATTTGTAAGAATTTCTTCAGCGGTAACGAAGTGAAAATTGAAGCGATTCTTATAAATGCTACTGCCAAACTAGCCTGCAACGTGTTAATGAGTGCTCGTACCAGCTTTTCAATCGCGTGTTTAACAAGAACTTATAACAATGATCTTTAAGGTAACAAGAGCAAAAAGGCGATTCTTAAAGCAAAGCCCCATGTGGAAAGAGCAGCTTGAACAATAGCAAGTATCCAAGCCAGAATACAGCTGTTAAACAAAGCCCTGGCCATGACACTACCCATATGGAGGTAGAATTGCCGTTTGCGGGTGACTAAATGCACTCTGATCTTTTATGTCACGAGCATCGCCTGCTATGTGTCTGAAAATTATATTTCTGCCTCTTTCTTCCTTTCTTCTTTCACTCCCTCCTTTATCACTTCCCTTACGGCGTGGTTCAGGTGTCCAATGATATATGAGACAGATACTGCGCCATTTCCTTTCCACCCAAAACCAATTATTATCATTATTATCATCCGAGGTCATGAACCAAAGATCCCTGTCATGAAACTGTTCTGACTCTTAGTATTACACCTTCCACAAACAGACTAACCCGAGTGCGGAGCAATGGGAGGGCCTGCTCACCAGCAGCGAGCTCATCGCCCAAAGGGCATTGGTGCAGCACGCGTGGGCGGTGGCCAGGACCAGTGGAGCCCTGGAATGAGGGACCACCCTTGCTAAGGAGCCCCCGACGGCGGCGGCGGCTGCGGCAAGCACCAAGACGCAGCTGCAAGGACACTCTCCGGAACTGACCAAAAGAATTCAATAAAGTTTTTCATTCATTCATTCATAGTTGAACAGACACAGACCCAAAGAGTTGACTTCTTCAATTAGGCTCTAAAGCCGCCGCTAGTAACGCTGTTTCTCGCATAGTAAATGCTTATCTATAGCCACAGCGCAATGCCGCTTTTTAGAAATTGCGTTTTTTTGTTTCTTTCTACAATAACAAAATTTAATCAGCGGCTCTCTTACTCGGAGTTTCCGCGCATAAGGCGCCTTTTTAATCAGACTGGCATGTTTTCCCAGCAATTCAGTCAAGAAAATCACGAAATTGATACCTTGCGCGAAATTCGTGATGATCCATAGAAAACTGTAGCCAGAAAATTGCAGTTATGGCATCCAAAGGTTTAAAAATCAACATAATTGGCCTCAAATGCGATCATATGATAATGTTGAAAACCATTCCATGTAAAAATTTTCCTCTCACCGATGACTTCAATTGTACCTTCATTCAATAACAGTAAACGCAATCTTTTTAACATTATGGAATCCTGAGAGAGCCATCGCTACCACTCTTAGTGAAAGACGCCATTTCAGAAGGCAATACGCAGATGCACATATTAGAAGACAGTATTTGAGCCTATTTACTCTAGTGTAAGCGGAAACTATTTATATCTCTAAAAAAAGTACTGCACGTTGGCTTTTCGTGAACAAAAATGGATCAACATACTCCCTAATCAAATGCAATCTAAAATTGTAGATAGCTATAAAACTACACAGAGCACCTTTCTGGACGACTGGGTGCTACAGAAGAACATAGAGCAGTAGATTTTTTTTGCCAACACACAGAAGATTATTCGGTTCTACAGTTTTCTGTGCCGATGTCCTGAAAGACTCATGAGATGCCTCTTAGCATTCTTTGGAACAAAGTGCACATCAAGAAGGAGACATAAAGAATCAAATCAACGATAATAGAGAGTTCCGCCGAAAGAATTCTTACCAAGCACCGGAAGAGAAACTGAAGGAAATCAGTGAGGTATTGGAGCTTCTATAACACGATGACTTAACGTGGAAATTATGGTCAGCTCAGTACGCGATGCGCAGGTGAGCTAACCTGCATCTTCTCAAAACGAGACGTAACAAACAAATACCTATTCAAGCTTGAATATGATCATGCAACATATCGCAAAGATTAAACGCGTGTGTCGCGCATATATCACCACCTCAATATTGGATGCACTGGTTAAACCATAATAAACGCTTTAACCGTGAGTACAGGATTCTGACGCGTGCACCATGAGACAGCTTTCTTTTTGTCGGGTCTCACTTGTGCAGTTGAAAAGGCCTAGATGCATTGTACGTACAATTTATTCTACAGCCGCGAAGTATTCTAAATTCACGATTAGTATAGAAACAGTAGACAAAGACAGGACACAAAATGACAGCACTGGTAGTTGCGTGTCTTTTTGTGTCCAGCCGGTTTAATCTATCTCCAGTAAAAATTTCAAAGTTGAATGTAGCAAGGGCGCATCGTTGCTTCCCAGGTGTTGTTGTTGCTGGCCTTTTAAAATAAGGATTATGCACACACTGAGAGATTTGCCAAGAATCGGGAGGAAGAGGTTGCTATTCACCTGTACACAGTAAAGGAAAATGTAAAGCACACGGGAGTGCGACGCCGGTGGAGTCCACCTCAAGAAGGACATGAGGGGTCTAATGAACCCTCCGGTAGCTGCTTCTTCACGGTTAAGATCTTCCTTCGATTTCATCATATACGACGCATTCCTCCGTAATGTAGCGCTGGAGACGAAAAAAATGCCACAACACTAGAAATAATCCAAGCGATGGAATTCAAGCTTAATCGGATTTACAAATAAGCGTCGCACTTGGGCATTTGTCTCATCTTAATCCTTCTTTTTTTTAAATGCAACGTGCGCCCACGTTTTCTAGAAATTACTGCGCCCGTTTAGGTATTTTAGTTCTTCCTAAGGAAAGATGCCAGGATTTATATTTTCTATAAATGCGAAGTTTCTCAGAAGCTGTGCAGCTTTTCTTCGTAGCCGCAGGGCTGCGCTTGGGTGGACGGCAATGAGTTATTACTTCTTCATTACAATTTGCGTTAGACCATAATTACACCTTTTTTGTTTATAAATTTGGCTCCTTTCACAGAACTTCTCAAACTTCCTGAAAATTTTAAGAAATTGTTTGCAGCTAAAAATTATGTGAAAAGCCTTATCTTGGAATCGCCTAACGATTCACCTTAAGAAGTTCACATAAGGTCACATTTTAATCGGATTGCGCTGCATTTCCAAGAAGTCAGTCGAGAAAATCACATCAGTGCAGTTGACACCGTGCGCAAAATTTGTGCTCATAAAAGAGAATTCGAGTCCGGCAATTACAGTTATTGCGTCCAAAAGTTTTAAAATTAATATAATTGGCCACGATTGCCGTCATATAATGAAGATGTTGAAAACCACGGCATGCAAAAAGACTCCTCCGACCGGTGATTTCAATTGTACCTTGGTTCAATAACACTAAACGCCACCTTTCTATAGAATGCGAGATCCAATGAAAGTCGTCGCCGCCACTATTAGAGAAAGACGCCATTATAGAAGACAATATGCAAATTCACATATTAGAAGACAGTAAGTGAGACTATTTACTCTAGCGTAAGCAAAAGCTAGTTAGAACTCTAAGCAAAGTAATAATAATAATAATAATTGGTTTTTGGGGAAAGGAAATGGCGCAGTATTTGTCTCATATATCGTTGGACACCTGAACCGCGCCGTAAGGGAAGGGATAAGGAAGGGAGTGAAAGAACAGAGGAAGAAGGAGTACTGCACGTTGGCTTTTCGTGAACAAAAAATGGACTAAAGTCCTTCTGAACCCAACACAATCTAAGATGGTAAATTGATATCAAACTACACTGAGCACCTTGCTGGACGATTGGATACGACAAAAGTACATAAAGCCGATTTCTTTTCCTACACAACGAAATCTAGTTCCATTCTGCAGTTTACTGTGCTGATGTCGTGAAAGACTCACTAGGTGCCTCTTGACATCCCTGGGAACGAAGAGCAGACGAAGAAAGAGACATAAAGAATGAAAGCATTCATAGTGGAGAGATCCGCCGAAACAATCTAATTCTAGCCTGCTGTTTTCTATTGCCGGAAGAGAAACTGGAGGAAAGCAGTGAAGTATTGAAGCTTCTATAGCATGGTGACACAACGTGCAAATTGCTTTCGTCAGCTCAGCACACAATGCACAGGTTAACTAACCTGCACCTTCGCAAAAAAAGGACGTAACAAACAACTACCTATTATTGCGTAAATATGATCCTGTAACATATGGCAAAGATTAAACGCGTCTCTCGCGTATATATGACCACCTCATATTGTTTGCACCGGATAGAGCCTAATAAACGCTTTGATCACGCACATCACCTTCAGAGGCGGTGCCCAGAGCTCTCTGGGATAAAAAAATGTAGTATATCATTTACTACGAACACGCTCCGGGTTAATCCACAGTGATGTGACTAAAACGCACCTCGGATTACTGTGCCCTCAATGCCTTGTTGGAGACATCCGCACTTGTTTTGAAGAATGGTGACTAGTACGGCAGGAGCAGCGGAGTCAACTCAATCTAGTCACACGATCTCGGGCATGCAGAAAAAGCAAGTCATTTGCCCCGATCTTTTAGTAAGTCTTCTCTCTCCGTCCGCGCTGATATAAGATTTCTTACGCCCGTACCTTAAATGATGAGTGTGCTAAATGTTTCAAAAAAGCTCTCTTCTTAGCTGCATCTCGGGCGCATGTCTTGCAACCAGCGGTTTTAAATGACTAAAGAACGCGTTTCGACGGCATGCTTCGTCGCATTTTCTCGTTTCTCTTCCCTCTATCTTTTTCATCGCATTGATCTTGTGCGGGTGGTTTGTTTTTTCCTCTGACATTGGCAGAATTCCTACGGAATACAAAGAATTCAGGCTTTCTTGTCTGTCTTTGCTTGTCCGTTTCAATTAACGCGTTGATGTGCGTACGCGACTAATGCGATATTGAAGGCAATTACGAAAACCGATTTGCCTCATTACAAGCTTTTACTTCCCTACCTCATCACCTGCAGTTTGTGCGAAGGGGCATAAATGAGGTGCTATAGTCGCTCACCGACGACAACCAGTGCAACGCTTAGACTAGTAACTGCAGAGGGTGTCAAGTTTACATATAAAGCTGAAAATTTATTTGCCTAGATACGTTGATTTCACAGAACGGAGTGCTCTGAGCGAAAGCGACTCGGACTAGCTGCATTGCATTAGTACATCAAGTTGGCAAACAGGCGTTCGGGCTAAGGCAGAATCAGCAATTAGACAACATTGATTAGGGACCGCTATTAGCGTGATCTACTCGCTTGCAACACCCCATCCGCCAGCTCCCCCTGTTGAACTTAAGCGACGCTGCCGACTGTCCCATCCCCTCCATAAGTTTCGTTCTTTAAAAAAAGAATCGAGAGGCTCTTCCTAATGTCCAGTGTGGCCGTGAAAAGACATCTTTTTATAAACTGTTATGTGTCTTGAGACATGGGAGGGAACGCGTCGTTTAAAATAATGTTCGAAGCGCGCCTAATAAATCTTGCGTCCCACCAGTGTAGAAGCTGCAGGTCAGAAATAGCGGTAAGGCAACTACTTCGAGTCTAATGCGTCCCACGGGAGCCCGCGCTAATCCCCTGTCGATACGAGGCCGCCTTGATCACAGGCCGTGTGCGTGCATTAGCCCGCAAAACACCAATACTGCACGAAAACATTACTCTGAAGATACACTGTGTATATTCCAAGCTTTCTTTGCAATTTCTGCTTGAGAAGCTATTTAGTGTATCACCGCCATCATCGCTTTGAACGCCAACGTTTGACGGAGTCATATAGCAGCTCCCAGGGCACATCTGTAGAGTTCTTACTTATCTTTAGGAAAGCATCGCTTCAGGTAGCACTTGACAAGGAATTACTTTGTTGGAGACCATTTCAATGGCAGCATCTTTATAACCCTTTCTGTAAGCAATGTATTTCGAAGCCCTCTTTATTGTGATACTTTCCGAAATGGGAATTTAGAAGCCGATGCTCAAGTTTCAGTTCTCGTAGCTCCTCAACCCACCGCAAAAAGTAAAAAATTCTTATTAGATTTTGCTTCAATAGTACCGGCGAGCAGTCAACCGGCCCTTGTGGAAGTCGTCCTTGTCTCCGGCTCTGGACTAGGTCAATATTCTTCGATTCCTCCGTGAAGTGTACCGCAATATTCTTAAGTACATTATGTCAGGTTAGTTGGCGAATTATTTCTGACGTGGTAAACATGCGCGAAAAACACGCACACGAGACAAGGTAGAGGAAGAGGAAATACTAACAACTAATTTTATTCATAGAACAGAGCAATATTTGAGGGGAACAGAAAACAAACACGCATGCGCAGTCCAAACCGTACATTTGTAAACTGCACATGCCAACGGCGAATGATCCGTAATTTTTGCAAGAATGGCTTTTTACTCCTCTCAAACTACACAGAAGAATCTCTGACACAGGCCCACCCATTTTCTTTATGAATAAGCTTCGATCAGTTCAAGTGCGATAGTGTTGCTCCTCTTGCCCATAATTCTGATCGTACACTGCAGTTTGCAACCTGTGCAATTTTAACTGCGCACGATTGGTCGTTTTTTGTTGCCGTAAAATAGTGCAATGTTGAACGAATAAAATTAGTTGTCAATTCGCGCTTGTCTTGTACCATGTCTCGTGTGTGTGTTGTTTTCGTGCAACTTTACCTTCTGAGAAGTGTACCCAAAATAGGCATAAGTCGCAAGCGTATCTTCCCAGGGCAGGCTGAAGCCCAGAGCATGGTAATAAAATTTATCATGCTTAAAACATCCTTTACATTCTTTGCAATAGTAGCGTCTCTGGCCTCAATAAATATCAGACTTATTTCGCTCAACACATAAACTGTATTTTAGGTTTATTTTGTCTTCATTATTTTCTTTGTGCCGTGCCTGGAGTCATTAGTACGCAACACAGTAACACTGACGAGAAGGACTGTCAACTTTTCATTCATGCATGAGCGGACTTAGAAAATAGTCAGCTGTCTTTCGGTGATGCACAAACGTCCCCTTTCATCATTGGCTTCAAATACTAAAAATTAATATGAGACGTGAAATAGAACCCGCTGCTAAATTTGAATCTTCTTCTTTTCGGCCATTGCTTTAGCATAGAGAGCGGCTATTCCAGTGGTCAGTAAAGAGGACGAAGTCATTTCTCTCTGTTTTGCACGACAATCGGCGACGCGATTCCCAGCTATGGGTGAGTTCTCTGCGTTCATTATACTTTTTTGGACTTTCCAGCCCTGCGCCCAAGAAGGCATGGCAGATATCGGGCCCGGGCCTTGGTTCATTCCGCAGTGCTTTGCACAAAAATATCACCATTACGTTCAGAACACCCCATTCAGTTTTCTTTGCGCGCTCTACACCGAGCTTCTCTCGCTGCCTACGTGCAGCGAACATTCTAGCATATGACCGTCAACAAGCAATGAAAATTAAACCCTCCTTAGGGAAACTTACGGTTCTGTCTAGCCAATGGGTCTTATGCTAGCAGTACTGCTAGTCTAGTGAAGTAGGAAAGCGCTAACTCTCTGGTACTCTTAGGAGATAATGATTCATCCTCCATAGTAATGGGCTTAAAGAAACCTGGCCATGCATCTTATCCAAAGTTAGCAGCACTTCATTCCTTACAGCTGCCTCGTCTCCTTGCAAGGGCGCACATACGCTGACCATCTGTCCATGTTCAATAACTCAAATCCAGCGGCACTGTTTGTTTTCTATGAAGTGGTGGAACACCGATGCATGTCCACATCTCCAGAGCTGGTTCGAGGCGTCGCACGAAGGAACAGGACCACCGCTGCCCTGTAGCTCCCATCGTTTTGCTAGCTACACTCGACCGCTAGTTAGCCACAGGTCGCTGCCACTCCCTTTGCATAAGGAGGCTTGATATTCTTTTGTCAAATTTCGTGACTCTTTTAACTCACAGGACGCTCACACATTTTAGCTGGTCACGGTATGAACACATTCAGGCTGAAGAATGATGAGCATCCCATACCCTACCAGGCCACTTTATGTACGATGCCTAACAATTTCGCTGAATTTTTATTTCGGTGGAAAATAATTTTTTGATTTCATGATAATTTTACCTGTCCACCTGAACAAAATCGTGTACTCAATTTTTTTTTCTCAAATACATAAGAACCGTAGCCGTGAAAGGTATACACCCTAAAGCTAAAAACTTGTAATACTTCAAGTCAAGGGGGATGTATCGGTGACGAGTAGTTAGGATTCCTGCTTGCAAATTAAAAGTAAGTGCCTAAGTACGTAGGCACAGCCAGCCACGCGTCAGGTTCTACATTCTGAAAACAATGACCACAATAACCTCTGCGTTTCATGAAACTGTAATGTTATCGCTTATTTGACTACAATTTTTTGTTTATTTTTGCACACAGCTACCACCAGCATTTCGAAATTTGGGACAACTGCGCCGACCTTCCAGAGTGAGTATCGCAATATTTGTACCGAACTGCAGGAATTAGAAGTAGATTCTAGGAAGAAGTTTCAATCGGTTATTTTCTTGGTTCAACCCTCACTCTGGTGCGTATCGTATAGTTAGCTTCCGCCTTTTGTCATTTTTGTTAATGTGGCGCTGCCTTTCGGTATACAGCGCCCAGCTTTACATTCGATAGTGGTGGCGCTGACTTATTAGCGCTGGCCGTCTGATACGCAACGATGGCAACGTTGTCGGCGACGCTTGAGCAAGTTTTTCTGCTTTCACTGCTCGTGCTATGAAGAAAGTGTGAACTTCGTGACGAAGCCTATCGTTAGAGATGTGTCGGTTTTATGGGGCGCATGAGCCTGTTACATTCGCACAAATGTCTGATTTGAGAACAGTCGCTCCTCGTGTGGGATGAGTAAAACTTCCGGGGTCTATGCTGCCGGGGCTGTGCGCATTTTTTTATTTCTTTACAGAACCGCACAAGACGCAAGGGTGCGACTGCGGTCGGGGGAAATATCTAAAGCGGTACTTTCGAGGGCATTTCCGTGGCGAGATATATAAAAAAGTGTTGACTTGAGCCACTGAAGCGAGCTCAAGACTGCAGAGTTCTCTTCTCGACATCTGTGTCGAAGCTTTCCCACAATTGCCTTGATAACTGAGCAAGATAGTCTAAATGCGATCTCTTTAGCAGCAAAGCAAAGCTGCAGGAGCGAAACGTAAGCCACTTCTTATTTAAATTGAGGCATTGTTAAAAATTACGATTGTTAAAACTTAGTGACGGGTTTTCTTGCACAACCTTATATAATTGAAGGCTCAGAGAGGCTAGCCTACCCCTAGCTTGACGAAGACAGGTAGTCCTTGGGTGCAAGGGTAATTATGCAAGAAGTTAGGTCCGGTTTTACCTTCTCAAATTTATTTTTCTGGCATCTGTATAATTATTATTGCATTCTTTCAGCTGGCACGTACGGTAAGCCTATATACTGCCAAATATGGTTATTTCATAGAAGAATAGAGCCCGTAAACTCAGTTACGCCTGTCTTTGCATATGCATGCACTTTCGTAAAACTAAAACCACTCGAACTAGCTCTCATTGCGACGAGTCATTTCCGAACAGCTTGGCGTTTCCGCACCTTCCTGGCAAAGAGTTCCAAAACTCTGTGGTGAACTCTGCCAAAGAGGTTAACAGATGCCACAAAATTGTACCACAGCTTTTCTGAACCACGTTAATCAGCTTGACGGAGGATCAGTTAAGCTATAGTTTTTTTGAAACTTACCAAATCGGCTAAATTCTTAGTCCTATGATCCTAAGCCGATATCACCGTCATGGCTTTATCTGAGGAGCTCATGGCGCACCTCATAAACTAAACCATACCCGGCTTCTCTTGCGTGCAGTTAGGAAAATGAAGAACGGACCGGAGTTATGTGGACCCTGCTGTCTACTACGCCATTATGTGTTGATGGTGCAAGGATAGCAAATTTTATTAGTATGATTTCCTAAGAAATATTCTAACTGTCATGTAGCCATGTACGAGCGGTTGGCATTGCAGTAACCACATGTAATCCCATACTTTACAAAACGCATTCAGAGCGATTTGTGCAAAATGACTCTGATTTTAAGAAGGAAGTAAGCAATACCAGAGACTTGCCACATGACTGCTGAAGCAGTTGGGGCCTATTCGCGCTTATGTTCTAGGAACCAGCCCGCGCAAAGTCTATATCACTGCCCAGCAGAATGGAGTGCGGCTTGCGGCTTGAGTTTGTGTTTCGTGTTGTTCTCACGGCTTGCCGCGTTGCAGGCAAAAAGCGATCAGCGAGTGCGCGCAATAAACCCCCTTATTTCATTTCCCCCTTTCTGGCTGTATGAAAGCAAGATGCAGTCGGCGTAATTACGAAGTTCACCATTGCAGATAAGATGGATGAAGGGCACAGAGTAAGAAGAAATTAAAAAAAACGATTTTTTTTATTTCCAGTTTTAGAAGTTCTTATCTCTCTGCACAAGTTTAATGCTCGCACGTTTCTTAACAAGTCATATTTCTGCCTGCAAAAAACTTTCTCCGAAACAAAGTATTGAGCGACCACGCCTCTTTTTTTCGGATACCCTCCGCGTTTATTCTCAGGGCACAAAATGCATACGGTGATTCTTTTGAAATATCGAAATTGGAGTGCATACTGCATGTCCAAAAATTGATGGGCACAAGGTTATGGACGCTAAAGAAGAAAAACAAAGCCGGAAAGCTCTCTGATGGAAAGGGCGTCTCCGGCTAAAGCCGACTGACTGACGCAGTCATAGACAAGCTCCATAAATTACTGCAATACGATAGCTGTTTTTTCTTAAAAGGTTTCTTCGTCTTGTGCCAACACAAACTAAACATTTAGCTTGTAAAACGTTTGTTAGACCTGTACTATAATATGCTAACACTGTTTGGTTTCCTCAGTCTGTAACCAATATTTCACGACTTGAAAGAATTCAACGTAAAGCAGTGAGGTTTATTCACAAAAGATAAAAAAAAACGGACTCACCAACACAACTAGCTGAATTCTCCGGGCTTGAAGCACTATCAACAAGGGCAAAGCGTGCGCGACTAAACTTTCTTTATCAGCTCCTTAATAACACTTTTAAGATCGATTCATCAAAGTACATTTCACTGTCACAGAAACGTGCATTAGGAAAGCAGCACGTGTATACGCTGACCGAATACCCTTATCACAGTGGCACTTTCAAAAATTCTTTTGTCCCGCTAGTAACAAGAGAATGGAACCATCTAGACGCATCCATAACTCACGCTGATTCATTTTCAAATTTTTGTAGCGATCTAGAAGCCGTGTTTTAAAACTAGAGTAGTGGTTAGAAATTTTTTTTGCATTTTTGTCTATTTTAAAGAGTACAAGCTGTGTTGTGCCCATGTTAATGTTTATGTTTTCGAACGAGCATGTTTTTTCTTTCAGTTTCTTTTGCAAATCTGTCAACTTCTTTTGAGTTTATTCTCTGCTATGAATTGTCTAGTTTATAGTTGTTTTTTTGCACAGCCGCTTTTAGAAATGCTATCCTTTGCTATGATCCATGTAATGCCCACCTGCTAAGGTCTCAACTACTGACTAGCAGTATTACCAAATAAATAAATAAATAAAGATACTATGGGTTCGAGATCAGAATGAATGTAGGAAACATACGATCTAAAGGCTCTTTGGGCAACCTACCTCCACTTATCATCCGCACACCCATACCATGTACTTCGCCCAAAGGGGCCCGATGCGTGGTGTGTTCAACAAAAGTCAGTCAGAGGGCAAACCGTTTGTCCACAAGAAGAGTTTGCCTGCATCTGTCCTCGAGGCGATCAAACCAGTGTATATGTAGCTATCGTAGGCTGAGGTCCTGGAGAGGTGCCTTCATTGGCAAGCTCAAAATGCTAATGAGTCGTTCCACCACGTAGTTTCGCACTCTGCACCAAAGAACATGTCTGATAGTCTTCACACCCTAAGGATGGCAGCCCTGGATGGCGTCCTTTCATTTTATGTTCGTAGCATCGCACCAGCCAACGCTCTGAAGTCGTGAGGATTGAATACTGAGCGCAACACCATGAAGTGGCTGAGGGAGGGTGACCACAAGCGAATGTACCTTGTTGACCGAGCAGCACGACAGCTCACAAAAAAGCCCAGCAGGCAAGGTCACCAGCTGAAAAGTGAAAACATTACGTGGACACTAAATATGAAGCTCGGACTATTAAACCAACGACATTGATGGTGTGTGTGCGATAAAAAATTACTCTTAGCAGATTTTTTTACTCAAAACAATGTTTTTTTATTGCAGAGGTACCATTATATTTTATACCTCTCAACATATAACGACTGATTTTTTTTTCAACCTTCGATGCAAGTGTTGGCAACTACTGTACTAGTTCGTTTTGTTTATGGAAGTTTAACATCCCAAAGCGACTCAGCTATGACGGACGTCTACTGTACTGGAATTAAAGAAATTAAAGAAAATAAAATGAAATAGATTTAAGGAATTGAAAGCACAAGTTTTTCCTTACGAATTGTTAAACACACAAATAAAACCAAACTTTATGTACTAGACATCACAATTTGATTAAAAACAACATTTTCAACTGGTTTCGATAAGTTTACTCTAGTAGAAAGTGCACGAAATTTGGAAAAAAATTTGAAAAAAACATGTTTCTCAATGTCGCCGAAAATGCATGGGAAGTATAGAGATTACCCTGAGCCTTTAAGAAAACAGCACAGCATCAACTTATCGTATACTCAGCAAGAGTGCCTTGTTAAAAATGGTTTAAAATATTAGCGGCGTGTTATAGCACAGCCTAAAGCGGTATACAGGGTATTTCATATTTCACCTAATATTTTACACAATACTTAAAAATTGGCTTCTTGAGTTAGAAACTCGCTTTTTTTGAATAGCGTCGTCAGCGTTGTAATACTTCAGAATACAGCTGAGACGTGTTTACTAGCAGGGTGCTTAACTAAAATAGAATAGTTAACTTTTTACTATTAATGTTAGCCGCCATAATTATTGGAGGCATGTAGCTCGCTATAAATAATATCCGCTTGAGGTTTTAGAATTTCGGAAGCGCTGTTACTTTAGGCGCTGTGGCCCAAAATATTTTGGTTGTTTCGACGAGTTACGTGCACTTGAGAGGTTGCTTTGCCTACAAGCTCCTCGAAACCACAAGTATATTGGCGTGATGTAGCCAAAATTTCTTTTTACTTATGGTGGGCTACACGCTCGCCAATAATCATGTGGCTTAACAGTAATGAATAAAAAGCTAACTATTCAATATTAGCTAACCATCCTGCTGCTTAGCCTGTCTTAGATGTGTTCTCATCTAGAATGCCGCTGACAACGCTATACCAAAAAAAGTGTTCTTTTTACTCAAAGTGGCTATATTTAAAAACTGTGAAATGAATTAATTGAAACACCCGTATTTGTATGTCCAGCCTGCAGTCGCAAAAGAGACAGCGGGGGCTGATATAAAAAAAATAAATGAATGCCTCACCAAGAGGACTGCAGCACAGGAGTGCCAGTACGCAAGCAACAAAGCATAAAATTTCTCTCTCTATGGTTTTATGGGCTGCTCCGCAACGTTTATTTCCTTCATGTCTAGAAGAAACCGCATAGCGTCTCTCTCTGCATGTATACCGTAATAAAAAATAAAATGAGTTAAAGAATGCGTGACTATAGTTCCAATTTAAAAGTCTTTGAATATATAAAACGCGAAGACATTTTAGCTGGTATTCTTCCTGTATGATTGTGATGATAAAGGTAATAAGAACTACAAATACTAAAAGTACACCTTACCAGTATATTTAAGGCAGTAAGTCTTCCATTTCATCCTATGCGCCGACGGACACACAATGACGCTTTTGTAAGTCGCACGCGTCACAGCATGCTTGCTTTCTGCCTTCTCTTTTCCTCCTGCTCCATTGTCCTCTTGTCCAGCGTGCGTCGCAGCTTTATTCTCAGAGACGCTGTTTACGGGCGCCGTGTCGATGACCCTCATACAGGCGTATTTTGTGTTTCTCTCTTCTATTACCTAAATAGGAAGTTTTGCGTAGCACAGGGACTGAGCTCAACTGCATGGAATCAGACCGCAATGCTTTTCAAATGTCAGCAGAGAGAAAGGTATATTCTCTTTGGTGAACGATACTGAGGCGTCACCGTTGCATAAACGTTCGAAAATAACAGTCACATGTGAAAAATATTTTCACTGTTCTTTATATTACTGTCATGATTGCCGTGCCAGTTACATATCCAAGACTCTAAGCGTTGTCCTTATGAGCGAGCCGCGTTGAAGAGCTACGCTTCTGTAATCTATTTAGCCCGCATTCAAGTGACAGTCATTGCAGGCAGCCGATGGCGCTAGTAAATGCACCACTGCCGCTGTCATTCATACTGCGTTACAAATTATGTGTCGCCGGCGGAATTCTTTCTTAACGTCTTCGTTGTTTCTTGCACTAGAGATTCGTGGCCTAGACACCCGCCTCTTGGCCACTTGTGGTTATATCGTTGCAACGAATGCTGCGCCTGATGTGGCAACTGTTGCATAATCTTCGAGGCGACACCAAAGTTTTCATGACAGCGTTTATTTGTCACTTTCCAGGTACATCCAAATGGACAGAACTGAGAAGTAAGCTTCCAAGCGAAACCTTAGTGGCTAAAATAGCTGCTTTTCCGAAACTAACAAGCTGAAAATAATTGAAACCTATAGTTTCTTTGCGCGTGTCAGCATCCGCCTAATGCAGTTGGGAAAGAGACGAGGGCCGAGGAGCGGATGTCTCAGGTAATGTGAAAAAAATCAAAGGCAAACATTCGAGTGTGCACGCACGAGTGCATACATTCTAAAGAAAACGCATACACATGCACACTTAGGAATATTCTGGCTCACAAAGTGCACTTAATTTTTAAAGCGTTTCCAATTTAAAAAGGAGCAGAGGTTACCGGGCGGCCGACGGGGCCTCTAGCTGTTTAGGAACCGTCGTCAAAGTTGATTTCTGTTAGTGCCAAAGCACTGTTTTAATGTGTAAAATACGAGCGAGGCCTTTGGATGTTTTTGGGTTTGTGCCAGGTGAAATAAATAAATAAAAATAAAATATCCGCTACTTGGATGTAAACCCACAGAGGTGCGAAAAGATAAGCTTCTTTGGCTACAGCGCGAAAGCACTGTGGGCTATCGCCACAGCCGAACACGCCTCCTGTTGATGATGACGGCCTCTGGCTGAATGGCACATACCCACGGTGGGGGATTGGCCAGGGTACATTGTTGACACAAACGCACACATGGGTAAGGAGCGGAGTATTTGGATAACTTTGTGAAGAAGACGCAATTTTGGATCAAAAAACGTGAAGAAAAAGGAAATGAAAAAGCGGTGAATTTACATTTTAGCATAAGAATCGACCTGATGCAATTATATACCCGTAAATAAAGTCGCACACAGGTTTCAAGGCATATCCCTTGGCGCTTGCCCCAAAGGAGAGTAGGATCGGAATAGATAGAGGGAGCCCCAGTCGAGCGAGGGGGATCTCCAAGTATGTTTTACGGAAAGAAGCGAGCCGCCGGCAAAAGAGGAAAGAGTGATCTATTGACTCTATTTCGCCACAAAACTCACAAAGGTTGGTCAGCGATAACCCTCATCGACATAGAGATTTAGTCGCGGTATTCTGCAATGGAAGAGGGTCATGGACACCTCATTTTTCCTCGAACTGCACATCCGCACACTCCAAGGAAATGTCAGGTGTTGAAAATCCGCTACAGCAAGGAGAGGCTCATGGCTGAAGTAGTGAAGGTGCTAGAACCGTTGGAAGCATGCTGCAGTCAAGAAGACAGTATTAGGAACGAAAAGGACAATAAGTCCCCCAAGGGCGGAGTTAGATAAAAAACCAGCCCTTTCTTTAGAAACAATGCCACAGTGCCCAGGGACCCAGTGAAAAGGAACTTCTGTATTATGTGGCGGAAGAAAAAAACAAAGGGCGTTCGGCTCAGAAGGGTATCCCTCGTTTTTTCGAGCGCTGTCAAGACGGAAAGGCTATCTGAAACTATATTAACCTGAGAGATATTGCAGGGAATCCTGATTAAGTCCAACTCATTGGCCAGGAACTCGGTAACAGAAATAGGGGTATAGTCAGGGGCCCGAAATGAATAATCCAATCAAGAGCCATTGAGTAAATGCCAATGGCTGCCTTTTCATTTTGCGAGGAGGCGTCTGTAAAAGCTGCAATATGGTTGGCAAAATTATCTAGTTACTCCTCAATAAGCCCATTTAATACACTGGGAGTCGGACATTTAGCATGCTCTGGGAGGTGTCATCAAAGGAGACTACAGTACCAGTGCGGCGGTGGATAACTGGTACTGCCGAATTTATCGAAACAGAATTTTTTGACAGCAGGGAATTAGTGAACACAGCCTGAGGAAGCTTATACCTAGGCCAAAAAGTACAAAATAATAGAGATGGGTTCGTTGTAAATCTGGGGTTAGCCAAACTAAGAACATGCTCCAAAGACTTCAAAAACGTCCGCACAGTAAGAAGCTGAAACCGTAAATTTAGATCACGTATCCGCACCTCCAAGTACAGTACAGAACTGGCCACTGATTTAGGCAGACATTAGCAAAGGCGCAGAGCTCGTCGCTCCATAACAAACAGGCGTTTAGGCTTGTACCTTGGGCACCCAGAAAAGAGAACAGAGCCGAATTCAAGTATTGGACGCACATAGGCCTTATAAAGAAAGAGCAAAGTGTCGCGACGCATACCAAATTTTTTGTTGCTGGTCCTAACCAGCCTGTTAGCGTCCTGTTAAAGCGCAACACACTCTCAAGCTTCTTCTTCTTCTTGGCCAAGGTGTAGTGGCATAAACAAGGAAATTTTCATAGGTGATTCGACAAAAATATTAGCGCCAAATGTGAATTTTGGAAAATGAATCAATGAAAAACGACAGAAGAATATTTAAAGTAAAATAACAAACAGAATTTTGGTGAATAAATAAGTGCTGGAAAATTTTTTAATCAGTTACCGATCAGCCTATGCATTGCACATCGTCTTTTTTATCAGCTGATAGTGCTGTGAAAATAATCGCGCTTTGAGCTCTGTGCCTGCAGTAAAAGACAGATGTGCGCTCCATGCGTCCCAACACTGCTGCAGAAACTCGGCACTGGACCATAGGCTACCACCTAAATTTTTGTTTCAATCGGCATCGACGACGAAAATCATGAAGACGCGCGTAACTGGCTTCCTTGGTCACTGGACACCTTAATCGCGCTTTCAGGTACTTGGCGGTAGTGTCCACCAGCAAAGAACAGTGCTTTCGCACACTATTTTGTGCTTAGCAATACAAACCGGTCAGCCATTTTTTCCACCTTATTATTTAACTTAGCCAGCAGCAACGTATGTTAATGAAGCAAAAGATTGGCTAAGCTGCTCGCTCTTCATCGGCTCGTTATTCTAGATTCTGCTTTGCCGTATTTGATGCGTGAAGCTTGTGAGATGCCTAAAGATATCTAACTAGCAGCGGCTGCACCTTCTCTCATAAACGCGTTGAGCACCAGAGTTTAAAAATGTCGTAGCACAGAGAAATCCAAACGCTAAGCGTCATCGAGCCCAATATCTTCCGTTTTGAAACCTAATACATAGAAGAAATGTGACTGAAATGTATGATCTCACGACTGTGTGAATCTATTTGCAATGTTGAAAATATTTTGCAGTCGTCCCTAGTACCACATTTTGGTACTAACAGGCAAAAAATGCATATGAGCCTCCTCTGCAAAGGCTCGGATGACGTCGGTGAAGCAAAGTTTTCTGATCCATTTACAGCAAGATGTTTGGCAGTGTTAGTATATACCTTGAAGGACGTACTGAATAGGCAATAAATAAGTGAGATCAAATGCTGCAGGATACACTGCTTTAGAATTGTTCCATCCCATTTGCCTTTCCGCCTCCCCTCCCCCCCCCCCCCCATAAAAAAATGCACCTCTTTGTGTTAAGAAAAAAAGAGCGAATGGGTTGCGGCCCAGGTCTCTTCCACAGGGCACCATGCTGCTTCCGCATGCTTCGGTTCCAAGTGGCACGACATGTTTACGATATAAGACAGTAATTCAAGGAGTACTGGTAATTTGCTCATGTGCCGCTGTCTTTGTTTAAATACCGCCAATATAATATAATTGTTGCCCTTATTTGCTGTCTGCAGGCGAACTGAGTGGTAAGGATTGCTCCATGAGCATTTTGTGCCCACTTAAAAAAAATGTATAATACCAACGACTGCAAAATAGCAATATGAGACCGTTTCTTCTACAAGCTGGTTTATGGCTCGAGCCAGAATGATTGTTGCTTTTATACACAGGGAGACAGTAACGCACTCATATATTCGGGCACATAACTACTTATTCATTTTTGTGGGACAGTTTGTTTGGCACAGTTTTGTTGGACCCGCATTTCAAACGAACTCTGATGGGCTGAACTGCTGAGACGATTTACGCTGATAGTCGAAGGCTTTCAAAGCTCTTCGTACGTCCTTCGAACGTCCTGCTATAAGCAGACCGAGACGCCACGTTTTCTGGAAAAATTCCTATATAGCCCAATGTGAAACAAAGGGCGGCTAATTAACCCTCTCTTTTCTTCCGCCGCATTCCATAGGTATTCCGCAAGAAAAACTTACCAGAACCAGTCGTAGCTGGCTTTGGTCAGGCGTGTTGATTCACCTGCTTGTCTACACCAAATGTCCATAAAGGCAACTGCATATGAGCCACAATTTACGAACGAAGAATATTAGTAGCATAATTTTTATTTCTAAATTCTTCTCCTTAGGAAGGCTGATGTCTTGCCTGAGTACTTCCCTTCGGCAGCTGTCCAGCACAATCCGTGATTGCGCTCCTGTTTTGTACAACACCTACGCCTGTCTCCTTCCTGTAGTTTAAAGATTTTGTTTCACTTATCTTGTTCAGTCACGTGGAACACGACGTCTTGTGTCAGTTACCGTCACCGACCTTCATTCTGTTTTTTATGCCACGCTTTTAATGCGAGCACTGCGTTCATGTCGTTTCGTGTGATCCGAAGCAATAATAATCTACTTAACTGCTTGCATTTTTTTAGTTTGGGACGGGGAGCGCTTGCAGATGGCGGTACCGCAGCCGAATCCGACCGCCTGAATATATAGAACCGGTCACACTACAGGAAGACTAATGTCATATTTTTTTCTTATAAAACCATGTCTAAGCTACAGAAAGGATAACGTGGAGTTCACGCTCAAGGGTTTTCCTAGGCACGGATAATGACTTGGAAGAAATACGTTTACAAAGCTTCCTATTTATTGAACAACTGCAGGGTAAGCAAAAGTAATGTAGGTGCTGAAGGGCACAAAACATGGACTTGCATTATTGACAAATGTAAATATCTATATGTGAAATAAGAACTCATATTTCGTTCAATAATAACAGTAATGAGTTCTCGTGAAGTGGAGAGACTCGAGTGTTTTTCAGAAGAGCTCAGCTTGTTTTAGAATCGGAAACTCTGTGGCAAGAATTGCCTTGACTGATTTGTGGCATCGTTTTTATTTCTATCAGCAACAAGGCAAGTAAATCCATCCTTTTTCACACTTAATTTGTCTATCCAAAATAGTTTGGCTTTCCAACCATCGTTATTACACATTAAGCGCATAATAAATTGGGCCATAAATATGTGGGAATGTGAAATTCCTCCTGTAGCAGTATGTGTCTTAGTAAACCTTACTCTTTGTTTGCTCAACTTATGCTTGCGCGTACAAAATTTCATCATGGCTTTCTCGCTAACTGTGTTTTATTGCCACTCTATGGGTCACTGTATGTGTCGCTTAAGAAAAAAAACGGTAATGCAAACATCAATTCTGGCACTACTTCGACTTCCAGAGTATCAAAATGTTAAAGGCGTACTCTGGTGTTAAAATCGCACCTTTACAGAAAACTAACATTCTATTTCAAACATCCATCAGTTTAGCTCTTCTGATGTAATTCTTCGACTTTATAAAGGCTAAATGTAACGCTATTCCTTCTAATGAAAAACGCAAACGTATTGCTCATGTAGAGCTGCAGCGTGGTTTCAATGGGACAGCCGAAATGAGCTGAAACAAGTGCTATTCTTACTTGACACTGGTAACTTAAATTTGCTAAAGTGGCAAGATATTCAAATTTAATAAAACTACCCCTCCGACGGACAAGAAGCAGAGGTTTAAGTTTTCCGTTCCAATAATGTGTGTGCGAGCACTGCTGGAAGATAATGAGCTTCGTATTTCTATTTACGCTTTAGTATTTGCGGAAACTGTAGTTAAATTGCAGAGTTTGTTAAAAAGGGCTTAGTTAAAAGCTTTTTAGGCTGGTCATTATAAAGAACAAAAATCACAAAGAGGGACGGAAAAGTGATTAGTACCGCCCTGAGTTGTTGACCGTGTCTGTCTAGTTTGTTTTTACAGTTTTTCTTTTTAATAAATTGTTCGCTTGCTAAAATTTGGCTTCCTAAGATGCATTACTTCAATACCCTCTTTAATGACGGCCGAGATTAATATATAGCAATTATTGTTCATTCAAGCAAATTCATACGAATCTTCAGAATTTCAGAAGGATCACTGGTTTCAGAAAAGGCGTTTCTTGTCTCTCTAAAATGGCTTTTTTCTCCCAATGTTGTGAACCCAACACTAATATTTCACATTATTTTGTATGAAGTGCAGGCTCACCAGTGCGATCTCCTCAGCCCCGTCACCAAACGCCAATATTTTGTTTTAGTAATCGTAACTAACGGCGTTCCGCGTTGATATTTCCGATTTTTTCACAAGTCTGCACCCATTCTCGCCCTACTTACGCTAATATAATAATGTTCCCACCGAGGCCATCTCAAGACATTATGCAGACACACGTCGCTGAGTTTTCGAACCAATACTATAACTACAGCCAGCATTGCAATCGAGCTATTCAAATCTGTGAGAATTCATGCTCTTCTTCGGCCCCGAAGTAATTACAACCAAAATTGTACTAAAGATACTAAATCATGCCGCAATGAAGATTGATCCTCAAGCACACAAGTGCATTTATCTGCATTCTAGAAAAATGCATAAGGATCAATCTTTCAATCGCGAACTGTTTCTGATCTATGCATCTTTATCGCCTCAATCCAGGAGCAGCATCCCGATATGGCAGTATTGGATATTTATCCTTTGCGTGGTTATCGTCATGCTCACTTTACTCGCCGCCATCGGCTTCACACTGCTGTCTCGAAAAGAAGGTAATAAAACTCTTTTTCGATCTTACCCCTACAGAGTAATTCTAGAGTGGGATTCCATACACGGCAGGCTAATTTAAATGTACAGCCTTTGTCAAAATTTTAGGGACCAGAAAGTTTGCTTCTGTGCAACACTTCTTTGCTCGCAATGCATCTTCAGTGTCCAAAATATCTTGAAGTTAAGAAGATTTTTAGTTCTGCCCCCTGCCATGCGCAGGACTTCCATTAGTGCTAGAGCAGCTCACAGTAGTGCTTAGATGCAAACTCTCTGGGCTCTAAACTTTTGACAAAGGCTGTACATTCAGGCATCGTAGTCGTTGAAGCGTGAAGCACGCATATAACTTCCTTTAAATAAAAATAACGCGAGCATCGTCAAAATTTTATGTGAAAGATCGTTTCTTTAATTTTATTATCCACCTGAAAACTACGAGAAAAGAAACGCTGTGTTTGCTACCACTCAGCATAATATTTTTCAAAATTTATGACAAATACACAGTTCGCCATAAAGGGAGTCACTACTTGATGCAAAAAAAAAACAATGTATGGCTCGTGGAGGTAAAATACCAACCGATTTTACATCCTGGTGAAATCAGTCTCCTGCTTTTCACATATGTCACTCTTCCTCAGACAGTGTAGCCTCACCAAAAGGTCTTCACCGATGCTTGTAGTATTAATGCAAAAGAAATTTTATCTTGTGTACTCCTCAATGCTCAATATTACGCAGGGTATTAATCATTTCATCATTGTATTTCATGCTCATAATCTAGTACAGGCTCTCTACCTCTTCCATTTCGCTTTGTTGTAAAGCACTATCATTATTCCACTAAATGTTCCCTCAGGTCATACCTTTAAACGTATATGTCTACTCAACGTTTCTAAGCACAGGAGCTTGCGATGCATTTGCAGTGGGCTTGCTGAACACCAAAAGCTGAAGAAATCAGTCATGGTGAAGGCGTCTTAAGAGGCCTGGCACACTCTTGGCAAGACTCTTGGGTGATCGTTTTCAAAGCATATACGTGTCCCTGGTCAGCGTATTAACGATGCTTATTCTGATTTTTCACAGCTGATCAATTTTTCTAAACTAATATTATCTGTCGATTTACCGCTTTAGTGATAAGCTTTCGCCATTTTCTGTTTGTTCATAATTCACGAAACAGCCATCTAGCACTGCATTTCTCACGGGCGAAAAGGGGCTTAGACTGTTACGTTAAACCGATGCGATGGCCTTGTGGTAAATCATCCGTCTCTAATTCCGAAGGTACTGGGTTCGATCACAAACGCCGCCGGGTGCCCACCGATTTTCTAATGGGTACAAGATTTCTTTCAGCCTAGTGCGCGGCTAGTTTTGAGTGAAAGGCTTGGAAAAGGTCCTTTGAATTGATATGGTGGCTTTGTGGTAGCGCCGCTGCCTCACATTCTGGCGGTTCTGCCGTGTACCCACCGATTTTCTAATACGTACAAGACTTCCCCTGGTATAGTGCTTGACTCTTCTGGGATGAAATTCTTGTAAAATGGCCTTTTGTGTCATTTCATATTCCATGAAAAGAAATTATATCCGCAAGACACCTAAATCCGCTGTGTACGGTAAAGCCCATTGTAGCATCCGCCTCACAATCGGGGTTGCTGGGTACGATTCCTAGTGCCGCCGTGTACCCACCAGTTTTCTAGTGGCTACAAGGTTCTGCTCGATGTGGTGCTCGGCTCTTATGTAGTTAAATGCTTGGAAAAAAACATTTGTACTGAAACTGTGGCCGTGGGGTGGAGCATCCGTTTCACATTCTGGAGGTTCTGGATACAATCCTCACTGCTGCCTGTAACCAACTAGCTTTCCGTTGGCCACAAGATTTCCATGAGTCTGTTGCTCTGCTATTATGGTTAAAATGATTGGGAAAAGGGCCTTTGACCGAAGCACTGCGTTCGCCGGTCAGCGATTTGTTCAGTCTTTAAACACCTAAAATAATCCTCGTGCATTACACGCACTTGAGGTCCACGTATTCCATGTGTCGGTGCACGGTATGTGGAGTCAATTACCAGCCATAGTCTTCCATTTGAAGAAAATGGAAGAAATACACGCCTCGCTACTAGGATGTTGCACATCTGCGGCTGTGTAATTGTACAAAACTCGCGTTCATATGCCGCTTCATGAAATAACGCGAAACGGCATAACTCGTAATTTACACAATCAATATTAGCGAGTCAGTAGTAACGATGAATAAATATATTTCCCTTCGGTCTTGCCGTGAAGTATAAATGCAAAAATTATCTCAGGTATCTTCATTCATTTGTGCAAAATATCCCAACGTCATCGTTTTCTCTCACTTTCTCAGATGACGAAGAAACAGACGATTACGATGAGGAACGTAGGTGGACGCCAGGCAGTGGTGGAGGGCGCCCGGTCAACCCTGTGATTTACATCAAACCGGATCAAACCACCAGCCAGAGGCCCCCTTCACAGACGACGCAAATCGGTACACTCTTCGCTTCTCTTTATTATTTCTCACCTCCGGTGGGATTTTGCAGCTTAATCGAAAAATATCGCTGCAAGCCACTGTAACTTCAGCCAGTAATAATAATAATAATTGGTTTTTGGGGGAATAGAAAAGGCGCAGTATCTGTCTCATATATCGTTGGACACCTGAACCACGCCGTGTGGGAAGGGCTAAAGGAGGGAGTGAAAGAAGAAAGGAAGAAGAGGTGCCGTAGTGGAGGGCTCCGGAATAATTTCGACCACCTGGGGATCTTTAACGTGCACTGACATCGCACAGCACACGGGCGCCTTAGCGTTTTTCCTCCATAAAAACGCAGCCGCCGCGGTCGGGTTCGAACCCGGGAACTCCGGATCAGTAGTCGAGCACCCTAACCACTGAGCCACCGCGGCGGGTACTTCAGCCAGTCCTGTTCAGTTTCTCAGTGCTTTCGCAGTGGTGAATTATCCTTGCTATCCGTGCTTGAGAAGCCCAGGGTTCATCGCTTTTCCTAAACTAACGCGTTTATGCGAATATTCTGATGGCTCAGACTAAAGCAGCATTTGAGACCCAACTGTTTCAAGCAGCGTAATTCATGCCGCGTGTTTAAAACACAGCCGCATGAAAACATTCGTTGAGCCATTCTAAATAAGAAGTCGTGCTTACCTTTCACAGCAATAGCTGAAACCTGTGTGTAAAGTCTCCTGGTTCGATCTATTGCAGTAAACAGCGGAGTTTGGAAGTAATTTTCTGCTAAAGCCTGCGCCCTAGCCGGCGCCGGCGCCCCTAAAACCCGTGGGACTCCGGAAATGCCTGTCAATGCATGTTAATATATACCAATTACAGCGGGAAAAAGGGCGAATAGGGGTGCATTTTGGTTTAATAACCTGAGCAAGCTGTCCGCAATGTACGGCTCTTTGACACACGAAAACGTTAGCACTTCGATGTGCCATGCACCAATGCCAGCCTTCATATCGTATTCTACCTTTCATCTTTCCCGTGTGATTAGAGCGAAGCTAGCGGTCTCTTCATATTTTGTCACGTTGTGGTGAAGGCACAACGGCAGTCAGAAAGACAGTGGTAAGGGCTTCCATATGAAAGTATTTATTGGGCGGATCTGCGCCCAAAATATCTGAATGACTCGGAGGCGGCCTAGCAACAAGCGTGCTCGGCGATCGTCCACCAGAATCCATGCCGTTCTCCGCCGTGCTCAATTTGAAGCTGCCCAGGAACCATCGATTAATGTAAGACGCCAAAGCAACTGAAGCATTCTTGAATTGTGTGGAAGTAGTTGCGTGTAGATTCGGTCATTCGGGATGCATCTCGTCATATCTCGCGTCACAAACAAAATGTTAAAGCTGTGTGCCGGTGGTTTGAAGTCTACACAAACTGTTCAAATATTCGCGCCTATATTTCAGTAATATTCTTGTACTACCGTAGAGCACGCGCTGGTCTATAACGCCTGGTAGACGTAGATGTTCTACGCCTTAAGAAATGGTTCTGATATGAACATGCTCGACCACGCATCTGAATCATAAAAAAGTGTTGAAGGACTCCTAACCTACGTGTATGATTTGACACGATACCGTACGCCGTTTGGTGCGTCATATTACGCTGATCCGACTATTTAGGTTCTATGACTCAGCTGCTTTCCATTCTGAGCAGTTTCGCACCTCTAAACGCTTTTTTATTCTTGAATTGTTTCTATTATTATTTGATGAATTACACAACCTAAATTTTCTTAATTAGCATAATAAAGCATGCGCTTTTCATTCTGACCCTTTGGACACCTTTTCACTGCCCTGTATCCAATTTGTTCCACATTTCGTTTCTTTTTTACAATGATTCCATGCACTCGTCATGGCTTTTCACACACAAATCAATCTTCAGTCAATAGAAGTAATTATTATTTTAACATAAACTTGAAGCGCAAAAGCAGACGAAGTTGGTGAAAGTACAGAGACAGACAAGCGCTCATTTTCAACAATTTATTTTGAAGCGCGAAGCAGCATATAAAGTATAATCGTGGCCGGTCATCACACATGGGCATTCCGCAAACCAATCAATGACGACGCAAGTATTGTAATTCCTTGGGAGATAAAGTAATGGGCGGCTTGGACTCACAGTTTTCCCTTAAACTATCTATGGTATTTGCCTCGATAATTTCACGCGTTAGTTGACAGCTACTTCTGGTGACATTGGTTCATTCTTTGCAGGAAGGCGCGCAGCTACATTTCGCACAGGGTTCTCTGCTCTGGCTGGAACTGAGTACATCACTGGGGTCATCACTTCATGCTTTCTACAGTGCGTGTCCAGTAACCATCCGCACTTTCCCCTTACAGTTCTACCATGTTCACTGAGGCGGTCTTTACCACACCTACCTCTTTGTCTCACATATGTGTTACCAAATGAAATCGGCAGGTTATACATGCCCGATTCCGCATATTTGACGAACTTGTCCCTGTGCCGCTTCTTGCACCAAAACTTGGAAGAGTAGCCTGGGTTAGTCATTTTGCACAGTTCTTGAAGCTTGTCCGGAGCAGGAAAAACCACTAGGATGTTCACCTTTTGCCCAAATATTCTTTAGTCAATGGGACAAGCCGTGTATGTACGTAATCACCGCTGTCTCGTGGTTCTCGGCAGTAACCTGGAAAGCGTCAGGCTGTGTTGACCACTTCCGTTTAAGCTTCGCGACGCTGACAAGTACTTGTGTGGGATACCCAGAAGCAAACAGTCAGAGGATTTGTTCCGCCAAGCTTTCGGCCATAAGTTCTAAACTTGCGCCCATAATTTCTGGTAGAAAAATAAGGGAAAGTCCGGAGGGTTCCTGGACGCGCAATGTAGAAAGCATGAATGAAGTGATCACCCCAGTGATGCACCCAGTCTGGCCAGAGTGTAGAACCTTTTGCGAAATGTAGCGGCGTGCCCTTCTGCAAAGAATTCACCAGTGTCACCTTAAGTACCTGTCAACTAATGAGTGAAATTATAGAGGCAGAAATTATGGATAGTTTTTTTTGGAAAACTGCGTGTCCAAGCCGTATATTGCTTTATCTCCCATGGAATCACAGTGCTTGCGTCACAATTATTTGTTAAAAGTTAGCGCTCGTGTGTCTCTCGTCTTCTTTCACCGTCCTCGTCGGGTTTTCGCTTCCAGTTTATATTATGTCTCACCAACAGTCCCAAACTACCACTTTCTCTACAATTTATTATGATAAGACTTTTTTTTACTTAACCCCCTATTGCTTCCGACACGCTGTGTTGACTACTATCACGCCGACGACTTTTCGACCCAACGCCTAATATACGCTATCGCTTAAAAGCGGTGCTTATTACAAGTGACAAGAACGCTATTATCAACTGATGACTCAACTTGCTGGCAGGCAGAAGAGATGTTATATAGAGGGCAAATGACTAAAATTACGCATGCCGTTCCATAACAATCAGGGCGCCGAGTTCCCGCTGCAAATAAGTTGAGAAGGATTGCTCACACCTTCCAAAACTAGTTATTCCAAATGTGACAGTAATCCTCTAGAGCTGAAAATGTTCATAAAAATAAATCTCCGTGTTTACAAGTTTTTACAAAAGCCGGTGCAGTCTGTTTATATCAATTAACTCCATACTCTGGTGAATAATGTGTCACAACTTGAGGTAAAACTTGCCATCGCAATTTATTTTTTGACGTCGCATTGACAACTGCGTTTTCAGTGGAATGTAATCAGATGGAATATAGAAATATATTTTACCTCTCCTCATGAGCCTTAAAAGCGTTCTAATCAACGCCGCCGTGCTGATATCGAAATCTAAACAGGAATATTACACCCAGCTATTTGGTTTATGTCGGGGGGCGTAACTGAAGGTTTGACTGTGTAATCCCAAGGCTGCAACATCTGCCCGCCAGATCGCTGCCACATAAGACTTGTCTGCAAGCAGGATTCACTAGCTGAAATCGAATATAAAATGCATGCATTTAATGGTTATCCTAGAAATACGGTTCTATGGCATAAAATTAGTATTGCTTAGAGCACGAAGTGCACGGAAATCTATTCTCTGATTTGCGGAAGGCAAAGTAAGGAATTACAAGCAATGCCTCGCCTGCCATTCATTAGAGCGGGTGCTCAGAAGCACATATGAGGCTGGGGTGCGTACAAGATGAGGCTTCATAGCAAGTGGGGCAATCTCAACACCCGCCAAAACCCGGTGCACGTGGCAGAGAAGAGTAAAAACTTATGTGGCCAGATAGGGAACGGCGGTGTGGTTCTAACAGTACGCACACGGAATGGGATAAACGCAGGAATGTTTTGTATAGAAGTTCTTGTCCTGAAACACTACTAAAGTGACTCGGTACAATGCTGAGAACAACTGAGAGTATACACAACAAGGCTTTATTATCAAATTCAACCCTGTCAATTCCTGCAATAATGAAAACATTCTAGCGCCAATGAACGATGCATTATACATGACACCTAACTGTGGGCACGGAATCAATATATGTTACTTCAAGCCTTACGCTTCGATTGAAAGGACGATTACTTGTAACAAAACACGCATATGACAAAGCTTCAGGTCAGCTATAATCATCTACATTCTAAGCACGTACTGGTAAATGCGAGTTGATCTCCCTCTTTTTAATTTATTTAGCCTTGTAATCTCTTTTAGGGACGGAAATGTCATTTTTGCTTTTCTCTTTATCTGTCGTCAACACCCTGCAGAGAGTTCATTTCAGCATCGGGCCGTGTTCTCTTCATCAAGCAACAGGAGTGTTTGTGCGTGTTCACAGAAATATGCAGCTATCCGCTACAATACTGTGTAAACCGGCTCGACACGTACGTTATAAGTGAAGGTAGTTCGTTCTACCAGCACCTCAAAATAGCGTCGTAATAAGTTTCTACCATGGCCGTGAATACGCGGCTCCTAAAATTAGAGCACGTGCTTTTATTGACCAGAGTGTGTGCCGGTGTCTCCTCCACAGTGTGTACTACGAGCAACTGCGAGCAGAGCCGACTTTTTCCCGAAGACAGTCTGTGCGACTTCGTCTTCTGCGTTTCGCTGCACATCGTGTACCCCACCAACAAATTTGGCGTGCAGGAACAAAACCAAGTTTCTCGGCAGCCTTTCTTCGACAGAGCCCAGACCGCTACGTCCACTCGTTACGGAATGTCCATCGATCTCAGGTCTGTCTACGAACAACGTAAAACTGTCCTACTGCTGAATAGCCAACTCCTAAAGAATCACTTATGATGTTATCTTGCAGCTGTCTGTAGATATTCGCTATACGTTTATGAAAGCAGTACCATTCCGGCTGTGGCTTCTAGGTTGGTAGCGACGTCTAGCGGAGACCGCGCGGCAAACCACATTCCCCCACACGATGGTTCCAAGGGCGCTAGAAAACACGCTTATGAAACGCAGACTAATTATTTTTGCAATAGTATAACATGGCTTATCTGCACAAAATCTGCGCGTCGCTCAAAAAGTGAAGCCATTACAAAATACGTGATTGGTCAGTACGAGGCGACATCATCGAAGGTGGGAAAATAGGAAATGTTACGCAGTAACAGTGTGCACTGCTTTCAACTGCACCAACTGCACTGGACCAGAAAAAGAATGCAACTCGAATAGAATTTCAGTAGAATTGCAATGCTTTTGGACTACTCGCTCGTAAGTTCCTGAAGTGGCCCGGTAATTTATCTGCTGGAGATTGAGTGGAAAATGTCATATTGTTGGCATTAATTCCTCTTTTGGATTCTGACGTATAAATTGCGGAGTTGCATCAGTAATTGCGCCATCATAGGTTATGCGGTGTGGCGGCTCGTCCATTACCGTGGCCTCTGAAGGTTTAGCCGTCACAGGGCAGATCTGAAACTTTCCGACCGCACTGCGTACTGATTCAATCCGCTGGAGCGTTCAGGTTGAGTGGCATCGGCTGGAGAAAATGTAGGGAGTCGCTCAGTGACCTCATACACCTCGTCGATTTCGTAACACACGAAACTTTAAAATACTGCATTGTAAAAAAAAACAAAGTACTTAACTAAATTCTCATAACAAATGGTTCGTTTACTCATTTAATGAATACCCTGAGGTTGTCCAGCGAAGAAACGTTTTCTGCCTAGCTACGCCCAGTCCTCGCCTATAGTCAGATGACGGAGCCCTGCCATTTTACTTCAGCAAATGTATTTTTCTTTTTTTTGCAGCAACGCACAAATATTGAGCCGCGCCCTCGCTACTCAAGAGGGAATTGAAGACTATGAAAGTTACTGGGGCGTCAAGGTTTTCGACTGGGGTTTCTTGACCGTCAATGAGTTCGAGGCCTATAGGCTTACCCAAGAGATTGTGGATGCGATGAAAATTCTTAAGGTCAGTGCTTCCAATGAAATTCTATGACCAGTAATAGCACTATGTCCCTGTGTGATGCTACGGAGCGCATCTGGGAACTATATATGCACACTGATCACTATTATTTTTATATATTATGATACAGCGACTCCCCGTGAAAAGACGTAATAAGGAGTCATAAACATAAGTTAGCGCACGCTTCAGGCTTCTCGCACTGCATTTTCTGCCCCTACTTTAACAAGTTTTAGCGCCGTATGCAGCTAGAAAAAGTCTTCATTCTCAATTTAGTGCACCGTTGTGGACAACTTATCACACCAGTGAGCTCAAGGATCTAACCCATAGGCGTCAGTTATCCTTTCATGAACCATAATTCTACTTATTCAGCGGGTTATGAAATCAAACAAGTTTTCACAGAAATGTGCGTTCGGGGGTAAAATAGCGCAAAAACATAATGAAGGGGAATATTTTCGCAATCCTAATACCTTCATCAGGTCAGGTTGTTTCCAAAAATTGTGCCTTTTTTAGCACACAGCGAATAAAGATGGCTTAACTTTAGCTCCATAACTTAATTTCCGCCCGCTACTTTTGTTCAAAAGTGCTGCCCAAAAAAGTCGAAGAAATAATTCATCATATTGTGTCATTTTTATTTATAAACAGATAGGGTTTCCTGGATCTCACCAGCAGAACGCCTGTGCCCAAACATGTTAACCATGGTGGTGCCAATATTCAAGACTCATACCATTGTGGTAACAATGTTGTTCAGCTGGCTTTAAGCTGGCAGGCCCTGGACGCTGATAACTTTCAGTGGCAGGATATCAAAATGAGAGGGACACTTATTCTCTTCCTTAAGGATATGACGCTATAGGACTAACAGTTATTGCTGCTCTTTTTTTTTAATTTGTACTTATTTCAAAGTATACTATACCGGAAGGCATTTCCCATGGAGGCCATCACCCTAATGGTCTTTACCATCAAGTATTTACCCTAAAGGCTTGTGGGCCACTATCGACGACCCCGTTTATGTTAGGGCTGACATTCCCTAATTTATATAGGCTCAGGCCGTGCTCGTTGATAAGTGTCCGGTACAGGTAAAAAAACAACGGTGCGGTGCTCCCCGCTCCACGCTGCGTCACACTCCAAGAGTGTGCATGAAATGCTACAAACATGTTGAGCCACCGCGGCGAGGGTCTTTTCAATTTCGAAATTCTAGAAATTTATATGTCTGCTACTAACGGCAGGCAACAAACCTGTAGTTGCAATCAGGCGCCTATCGGCAACAGTTAGGTATGAAAATTTAGTCAATTAACAGGTTTACATGATTCGCCTCTTTTTTGGCGTCCTCCACACTGGTACTACTAGGCCGTAAAAAGGTCCTGAAAAACAGAATTTTGAAAAGTTATTCTCGGGGATTCTTTGGAGCTCACGGTATTTATGGATGTGTTCTGAGGATAGCGGTAATCGAGGTTGCATCATAAATTTTGTTTGGAATAAATTTTTATATCTACTGAGAAAAGGTACCGACACAAAGGAATTGTATTAGGTTTGCAAGAAATGGTGTAGTCTTGCTGGAAAAAAATTTACGCAGAATACCTGGAAATCGTCAGTTTTTGCGATTTCCCAAAATGACTGCTTTGGATGCCCGAAGAAAGAAAAATTAACTTGTTTGGAATCTGAATATGTTTTCAGCAATTGTGCGCAAAATTTTCTTTAGGTAGCAGGATAAAACGAGTTTTTAGCTACTATAAATTTGCTTTAAAAAATCGCAAACAATAATGAAAAGTAATGCATTCGATAAAAGGCAGTTTTAGGAGAGTAATTCGGCCTTTTCTAATTCTGTAGGAGAAAATTCTGTCTTCTTGATTGTTGACATTTTTTTAAATTGGGCGGTTAAATCATCTGGAATCTGAAAAATTCGAAAAAAGTGATCTATTGGGAAGATTCATAAATAAACTTTATCCCCGATTTTTTTTTTAAATTTTAATGAAAGACCTTAAGTTTCTGGTAACACTAGATCAAGAGAAAATTGTTGCATAATGAAGTTTCTAACACCGAAATTAAATGCCGAACGCAGATCATATATCCTTCTGTTGCCAATGGTAGATACTGGCCGTTAAAAAGAGTGACGCTAACCATTTCGGCTTAGTACTGAGTGCACGTGGTTGCATTTGAGGTTTGCCTTTTGACGTAGTTCAAGAAAATAGCTCGTAAGCATTGCTTTCCTGCTTAGCTCTGTTTTATTTAAGTTTAACGTTATTCTCCTTTATTTCCCGTAATCTCTCCAGGTCTGGCTAATGCCATAAAAATTATTTCTAACTGGTAGTTTTGAATTTGCTTTGTTGTTTAGCTTTTGCGAGTACTCTGCCATGGTTACATTACATTACTTATGGTGTTTTAATGAATCATATACAACACACCGACTCCTCATATAAATTACTATTTAATCGTTTTTAGAAAGACGACTTTTTTGGCGTAATTAAGGTTTTGTGGCTTATTGGTGTTTAACGTCCCAAAGCAGCTCAGGCTGTGAGGAACGCCGAGTGAAGGTCTCCGAAAATTTCGACCACCCGGGGTTCTTTACATGTACACTGACATCGCACAGTACACGGGCCTCTAGGATCTCGCCTCCATCGAAATTCGACCGCCGCGGCCAGGATCAGACCCGCACCTTTCGGTTTAGCAGCCGAACACCACTGAGCCTCTGTGACGGCCCAATATCAGTAGCTTGGTGCTGAAAGGCTATTTTACCTGCCCAGTTAATTTTGGCTTAGATACAAGCCGGAGCGGGCTCAGGTTATTAATCCATCGAGTTTATTTACTCAGGACAGTGGCAGAACACATAGGCCCAACTATGCCCTTGTCTATTGCGTGTATCGCATTTGGGTATTTTGATCCTCTTGTGGGCTTAAATTAGGCGGCAGAATGCATCCTATACGGAAATAATCGTTTTGTGTCTCTTCGAGTAGCGAGCACATCAACAAATAAAGTTTTTTTCAGATCGCAAGGGTCCGTTTCGGTAAACTGTATTACTCGACAAATTGGTAATACTCAGGATGCTACCCCCAGAAGCACAGACACTGCACAAGACCGTAAATTAGTAGAGAACTGGTTACACTTCGAAACGGCGGTTTATGCCAACTAAAAAAATAAGCATTGCCCTAATGCGATTCAACGCCTTTGTATTGGAATACTGTGCTTATCGCGTACATTTCTGCCGTCTTCCACCTTACAGTCCTACCCTAAGAGTCAGTACGCTAGCTAAGCACAAGGTTCTTAATGCTAATATCGTTCATCTTTCCTTTGAATACGCCTCTGAAGCCACTGGCTCTATCTATGCCCACATTTAAAATAGAAGTCAAGATGAGTAGCGCTTTTTAACTAGCCAACCGTCGCCCTTGCTGTGCTTTTGCTGTGCCCTGTGGCCGGAAACAATTGCTTCGTTATTTGATGTTGCTTGTGCTCGACCTTGCGAAACTAATAATTGCTCTTACAATAAGTGGAAGTCCCGTAATTACTTGTTGTTGCTTTCACGTACTGATCGTCTCTTTGTGTTTATGCACGGGCTGCCTGCATTTCCACGGAGCCGCGCACGCATGTGCCGACAAGTAAAATATTCCTTTGGAAATAATTGCAAAACTCTTCCTCCAGTTTTCTGAGCAGGAAATACGCGCTTTGGTATGCTTTGACGTGATTTGTAAACGTAACTTTTCAATATCAAAAAAAGCGAGTTGCAGACCATTATATTCTACTCATCGCTCTGCTTTCCTTCATGTGCAAAATCCGGCTGCGCTATATCTTGTGTATTTGCGTGGAGTAATTCGATGTCCATCCCTTGGTGGTTTCTTTGATAACAAAAATTATTGCCAGCTGTTTAACCATTTCCTGCGATTCCCAATTTTTCATTAGGTTTTCGTGTTCACTACAGAACATACAATTTTTCTGTGGCGAACGTTGCATGATTTGAGCAACGCTTGCCCGTACCGAAAATAGAGGAGAAACGAGGTTGTCGACTAATAGATATAATATGCACATTTCAGGAATCAAGAATCTCGTCTGGCACATATTAGAGTACCAGAAGAACACAGCACAACACTACTATTTCGGGTATCTGTCGTAAAGTTAAATTAAAGATGCTGAGTGATGTAAACGCTGTGAAACTGAGCTAAGCGTTTTGTAATTTTGATTCTCAGCAAAACAGGCAAGAAATGTTCTAGAAGTACATCAAATTCTGACTGCCATTGACCAGACGTATAGGAGCCAGGAGAAGAACCTAACATATTCTTGTTTTCAGTTGTGAAAAAAGGTCACAGGGAAAAACACGCTTGGAAGGTATTTTCTGTGATTTTATCGTGCTAATTCAAAAACGCAACCGCATGCACTCAGATCCAGGTCGAATTCAATATCCTTGCTCTTCCTAACAAACAAAATCTAGAACTACATACCATCTGCCTTAAGCTTTTATTTTCAAGTTTAAAACAATATAATGCAGCGCTATTTCTTCGTCTAAAATCTTTAGTGACTAAAGGCCTTTCACAGAAATGTAAGGCAGATCAGCGATGTTTTTTTTTAAATCTGCAACAAGTTAACTTTTTCAAATACATCGAGTTCTAATTTTTTTCAGTCCATAATTATTACTCATCTGATCGCTCTAGAGTAGACATTTTGTCAGACGATAGCAAAAACTAGAGACTAAAACTACAAAAAACTGCAGTCTCATGTTTTCACTTTTTCTTGACTCATCATTCTCCTTACTACTGCCCTTATTGAAGTGCATTAATTTTAACAATGCTTGCGATTTTTTCTCGCGAAATTGTTCAAGTGCTAAAACGATTTTTCACTGCCTCCAGCAAAAATGTCTCATTCAATTACTGCAAAAATGCTTAGACTCCTGAAAATTAACTTTTCTTTCTGCGGGGTTTCAGATTACGGATTTTGCGCAATCGCTAAAGCGACGGTTTCCACATTTTGTGAAAAACTAGATTTTTCCAATAAAAAACAGCGTCTCTTGCAAAACTAAGTACCATGCCTTCGTATCAACATATTTTCCCTTCACTCACGAAAATTTAATTGAAAACAAATATCATGAAACGTTTATTACTGATATTACCTGAACACAAGCATAAATGAAGTTTTGGGTCAAATATTGTTGGGTTGCGTAGTGTAGTCCTCTGCGGTGTGTTGATGACTTGATCACCTTAGAAGGTAAATGGTACTAATTATTTTGACTCATCGTGCGCAGCGGCAGTTAAGATCGTCTGTGGATATTAGAGAGCGAGAAATATTTCTGTATTTAGTTCGATTACTCCTTAATACGAAGTTTTTATGTCGGGCAAGAGAAATTCGTTAAAGCCATACGTCAATGTGATGTAAATGCAGTAATAATTTTGTCCCTGCCATCTAAATTTGCACAGAAGAGTTGTAGTGCGTACAGTTATGCTTTTCTCTTTTGAAATTGTTGCGCTAGTGTGATGTTTCGATGTTGAGCACTCTTTTAATCAACAGCACCACTCTAACAATTTCGAAATGATAAGGTTGTCGAAAGAGCCGCTATAAAATTCCCAATTGGTACACAGCTACTGATGTCAATAAACAACGTGAAAATTCTTTCAGCCATCAACCAGTCGCGCAAACGCACACTGCCGTCCCTGTCCCGCGGATTCAATGTTCTCCACTGTTTACTCCGTGCTTTCTGAACACTCAGTGACACAGAATGACACAATAAAACATTGTGCTGTACGTGTCGTGGGCGACGTGAATCATTTGAAAAAGCGAAACTTTTCTTTGTGAAAAAACGTGAAAGACCTGAAAAAGCGAAACTTTATTTTGTGCTAATTTTATGTAGGCTCGAACAGGCATATTAATCACGCTGATAGCTCCTTTCTGTCAGTAAGAAAATTCGAAAGGGGATGTTTCAGCGCGACAGATAATGCCTTTGCTTCAGAGTGAGATAAAGCGACTACAACTCTCCCATTTCGCCACTCTGAGCCCAAAAGAAAAAATTGTTCTGAAACCACGATTCCTTGCACCTGCAAAGTGTAGAACGATTTTTAGCCATCTGTCGAAAGTTGTGATGTAATCAGGATGCTGATGCTGAGCAACTTGATTTTTATTTGTCAAAATAACTGCCTACTTGCCGAAACTTGGCATTTAGTTGTATTAAAGAATGCGAGTTTTAAATACAATATAGATTTAAAATATATGAATTGGAAGAAAATATATGGCATAATCACTTCCCTATTACGCCCTTTCTTATGGGTGTTTAAAAGTTTTCCTCAGTTAAAGAGATCTTATTAATACGCAGACATTTCCAAATGCCCGCGGCACATCCTAAAGCTGTTTTTTTTCTTTTAAGTATCATATATGAGCAATTAGGCCAAGTTTGGGGTATTTCCTAGCACACTGTTTCCAACTTTGTTATTGATTTGTGAGCAAAAAAGCGAATTTATAGGCATTTTTCTAACTTTTGATGGCGCGGCAGGCCATTAAAAATGTCTTTTTTCTTATAACTTTCTAAATTGTGAAATAACTGCAAATTTCTATAAGAAACGACCTAACTAGGAAACATTCTTCTGTCATATACTTTCTTCCAGGTGGTAAGTTTGAAATATAAATGCATATTAAAATGAGCAATTTATGGCTTATCTGATACGTTGCTAAATTACTGAAGAAATTTTAACGCCTTCATTCCCCCTTGAAAAAATCGATGTAAGCGTGGAAAGCTAGTGAAAAGGCGCAACTTTCCCCTTCTCACTTATATCTGTGTTAGCAACTGACGAGGCCCGAATTCGCTGCACTAAAACTGCGTGCCATGCATCGACCTAACAATTGGCATAAACTTATCCCTTCGACGGGCGTTCGACGTAATTCTTCATTTGGTCACGATGCACGGAGCTGCCGCCTTCCGCCTATAATCTCACATTTCCGTGAGTTCTCTTCTCATCACCACAGAAGGAAGTAGTTACACATGACATTTCAAATTGGTCATGTCTCATTGTATCAGATACGCGTGGTTTGCAGGTGCGAGAACGTATAAAACTGGAGCTGGTAATAGCCGCACATACGCGTAGCTCCAGTTATAAAGATACGTTTTCCGCGCTCAACCAGTCTCCTCGAGAAACAAACTTCACTTTTTTCTGAAGTTCTCATTGCCTTTTTCCGAATAACAAATAACAGACAATATGGATCAATCAAGAAGCAAATCTGAGAATTCTAGAGTGACACTGACTCCTTCCTTTCGTATTCAGCGCCCAAAAGAAGAATATAAATATAATTTTTGCACTGAAGGCATATTTTTCTCAGCGTTGTTGAAGTATGGCTCTTTAAGAAAACTTTCGCTTGTTCATTTTTGACGACAGAAAATGCACCGGCATGGATCCTCGAAAAGTGGTCAAGCTGTTTACACATTCCTTGGAATCTACTTCAAAATGGACCTCTGCGAGATGGTGGCGCATCATATAAGGTGATTGTTATATCAGTACACTATTGATTTTCTTGATCGGCAGTGCGACGCAGTAATATTCAGCTACTACATCGAATTCATAAGGACGACTGTATCGATGTCACTGAAAACAACCATTTACGTACGCCTATGAGTGGTGCACACTGAAAGGGTCATAAATTAATATGCTAAAGAAAGGATACGACCTAAACTGTGTACTGTACAGCGAGTGGTATCAAAAATTAGTGAGCCGAAAGGTTTTTAAATACCTTTTAATAAAAAAGAAACGCCAAAAAAGCCATATCTTACTATTAACCTGACCCATGCTTATGGGCGGTCTCAATAAATTGGGGGTCTTTTTGCCTAACTAAATTCAGGGTTATTGGCATCCTATTTGTTCGTCTACAGCGGCAACGAGGCATAAAGACGTCACTACTTTGGAAAAATCATTGAGATGCGTTATATAGCGCGGATGTCCAAGTACAGAATCAATGAAGAACTTGCCAGGAGGTTATCTTGCTACTCACTTGCCTAATATCATTTATGAAGCACACCTGCATGCCACCTCTGTTCTCGAATTTTTTTAGAAAACGCACTCTTAAAAGGTAATCGCAGCGACCGCCATTCAACAGAATAGGCAGGCGTGCGTCATAAAACATTGGTGGCCATACTTTCCAGATACTCCGATGTATTTCCAGCAAGAAAAAATGCTAGAGGATGGGACTGGAACGGAATATGTTTCTTCAATTTTTATCCTTTGGAAGAACAATTGCATTTTTTGCTGCATTAAGTTACCTCGGATAAAAATTCATGCAATATAGCTTCTGTGCGCTCTCTCTAAGTTATTCCGCTATTATTCCAATCTGCGACAGCGTCTCGCACTTAATAGCACTTTTTGCAGACACCTGAAAGGCCTGACAATCAGTACGCCATTGCTGTCCACGCGCAATAATCTACGCTGCTACATATTGCCACGGACGGCGAAAACGAAGCAGTAAATGTGGGAAAGGGACACAAGTTGTGTCTATTGGACACTATCGAAACTGACTTGGTACGCCTGGTACGCCTAGCGCGAACCTGCCTTGAGTAAAGTTTTTGAGCCCGTAACAACTTGTAGGAGGTACTGGGTACGCCATAACCAACAACGGAGCATATGCCTGTGCCTCGCCGGAGTCGACAACTTACCAGTTGCCACCTCCCGTGTCCTAGATGTCGATAAATGGAGAAGCCACACCCAGGCCTGCATTCAGCAGCTCCTGGCCGCACTACAGTGAACCCTACACTTTCTCGAGCGCATCTCATGATGATTTGGGCGAGTGGCTCACGCATTACCAAAAATGCAGACGTGATTCGCAGCATAAATAAAAAACATACAGAAGACGAGGAACAAACAAGACAGGACTATGATTTTAGAACTTTATCTTCAAACAAAGGCCACAATTTTTAATGGTTGTTTTTATAGTCAAAAGGCTGGCATTTGCATTGGTTCTTCAGTATCTCCTATAATGTGTGACATCTTTCATTGTTTGTTGATAAGCGCATTAACAATTAACTAAAGGGCTTTCATGTTAACATAATAATCAGATATGTCGATGATTGCTTGGTGATTCTTGACAAATCGCATTTCCCTTGACGACGCAGTTTCAGAAATTATCATGGGTTTTAAAGCCGCATAAGGATGTTTAAAGCATACAGCATACAGTGTGTAGATCTCAAAATTTCTTTTAATGCCAACGACATCTGCTGGAAGTATAATCCTAGGTCACAAAAGATCCTTGTCTCTTTTAACGGCACTCAATATAAAATCATTAGACGCGGGATTGCCATGAACTGCATCAACGCCGCCCTGAAAAAAACTTGCCTGCATCATATTACCGATAGTGTCAGCAAGTCGAGCCGCTACGCATGCCTGGTCTCTTTGATAATTGTATTTCAGCTCTTTCTGAGAGCCTAATTCAGCAAAGAAAAAGAAGTAAGGTAGCGGATGATAAAGAAAAGAAACAGAAAAGCACTCAGGTAATTCCACACCTATATAAGATATCCCACAACCTGAAGAAAATCACCGGCCTACACAACGTTAATGTTGTATTTTCGGCACCATGCAAACTGTCAAAAATTTCCCCAATGATAATAAGAAAGAAGGAGGCACGGTGTAATATTAAGCGCATCACAAAGTTCAGGAGAGTGTAACAAAAGACGTTTATAGCCTTCCGATTACGTGTAAAAAAGTGTGCATTGGCCAAACAGGGCGTTCTTTTAATTAAATAGCGCTAGAACACTCAAATCTTGTAAAGGTTGGTATCAGCGGCCGTTTTGCTGTACATTATGGACTTGCAATTGCAAACTTGTGTTTAACACAGCGCAGTTTCCTCATTACGCCAAGGATAAGCTGCAGCTTGAAATTATCGAAGCTTTTTTTATTAAGAAAGTTGGCCGCAATTGCGCCAGCGCGCCTTCACTGTCATTTCTGGATAATTCAATTGCTTTTTTTAATGAATGTGATTAGATTTTACCTCATGATAACTGAATGATTTAAACCTCAAAGTTTTTCAAATAAAATCAGTTGGAAATAGCAGCCCAGTCCTGTCTTGTTTGTGTTTTGTCTTCTGTGTGCGTTTTATTTCTGTGAGAATTTTGTCTGCATTATGGGTGATAACCAACTAGCCCGAACCACCATGCTACTACACCCGGGAATGAGCCGCTATAACAAGTGGGACACAAACGACCACCTAAGGAACGTGGTTTAGTGACACGTCCGCGGAGAAGAAGAGGGCCAAGCAGACGCTGGCTGACCTGGCTCAGTTTCCCGGTGAGAACTGCACACAGTATATTGAACCAATACTCAAGTTCTGCAAAGTAGCCTCACCTCTTAATGTCGAACGCGGACAAAGGAGTTCATTTGCTTAATGACTTCGCTGAAGTCATGTATACATTTCTTATCAGCAAGGACAGCCTGAACTCCGTCTCCGATGTCGCGCAGCACTGCCGAACATTATGAGCAACAGCCGCTACAAGTGACATTGCTTCCGTGAGTGATCTCGCCTCTACTATCCACCAGATTGTTCCGGACGAACTGTCCCGCTGCCAGACACCCCCTCGAGACCACACTTTAATTTCTCTGCAGCGGCCGGCGAAGCCGTTTTCAATCAACAGAACGGACTTTGCTGCACTCACAGCGCCTAAGTATTCTTGGCCGCGCACCGTTCCGAGGTCAGGTCGCACCAGGAGCAACGCTACTGCAAGCGGCCACCGCCCTTCCACGAGAAAGAATGGTGTGGTGCCTTCTCAATGGGTCTCGGCACCGATCAATGCTACCAGGCGTGAACCTTTGAACGGCCACCCTTGTTTTTTTTTTCTCTCTGCGGAGATCTTGTACATAATGCAAGATTTTGCCACCGCCGTCGAGCTTCTCGATGCGGGCCATCAACCTTCACAGCACGACCTTCACAGCCTACCAGAATGCATCTGCCACTACTGGCTATACCTACCCCCTTCAACAGAACTTCGGCACACCACCCTTCGGAATTCTTTTCCGGCGACAGATCGGAGTTTGACTCCTCGTCCCGTACTCTGCACACGGCGGTCTTCATCCCTTCGTTGCCGATCCTTGTTGCCTCGTACGGGAAACAAACCAGCGCAACCGATGTAGGCGAGTCCGCTGGACGTCTGCTCTCTTCCGATATTTCTCCTGCTTCAATATTTAGCACACTTTGTGTAGCCGTTAACGGCGTCTCTACGTTAGCTCTCGTTGATACAGGTGCCAATGTCTGTGATCCGTAGAAGATTTAAGCTCTTGTTGGGACGAAAAGTTATGTTTAAATGCGATGAACGTTGAACGTTTTGTGGCGTGAGTGGCGAGCCGTTGCTTCCTGTGGGAGAGTGAAATCTGGAAGTCGAATAGAGTGGAGTCGTTTTGCAAGCAAAACTCTTCATTACCGCTAGCTCTGTCCGTGACGTCATTTCAGTAAAGAACTTTCTGAAGCTTTGTGGAGCAACAGTCACTCTGGAAATGGCGAAGTTTATTTCGAGCCTACGATTGTGTCCAGCCTCATAGAAACTTCGTGTGACGCAGCAACGGTGCTCCGTGTATCCCAAAATACTGCTGTGCCATCGCGTACTGCAGTGTACGCCCCGGTGTTTGCTGCACCTGCCAACCGTAAAAAGTTTGAAGCTCAAGTGTAACACATACGTTCTACTTGCTTGAGGCGCAATGGTATAGTACCGTACTGTCTTGTATCCATTGTTGAAGGCAGCACATGGTCGTGGACAACCAATTCATCACCTCAACCCGCCATTTTGCCGAACGGCTTGAAACTAGCTCTGTGTGAACCCTATGCCACTAGAGCTATGGCGTGAGTTGCAGCTGCCACGGCTGAACCTGTTCAATAGTCCAGCGCTGAACGCAGAATACTTGGCATGATCAACGAAACGCTCGGAGCCACTCAACGCCGCTTGCTATTTAGTAGACCACCCTCTATTCCCGCGTCTCAAACCCGTCACACTATCAACACCGTATAAATGTCATCGCCAAAAAGGAGGTATACCCTTTGCCTCGCACTGATGGTGCATAAGACAGCTGGAGCGTCTTACTTTTCCTGCGTAGATCTGCGATCACGTTCCTGGCAGATTCCGGTGCATCCGACAGACGAAGAAAAACCGCTGTTTTTAATGCCGGATGGCTTTATGAATTTGATGTGATGCCTTGTGGAATTTGCAATCCGCCGGCGACCTTTCAGATATTTATGAACGCGATATAGCGCGGCATGAAATTTGACGTTTATCTATGCTCTCTTGGTGACGTCGCAATTTTTGGTAAATTGTTCGACGAACAAACTACCACTTCCCTTGTGTGTTAGACTGCTTGCATAATGCCGGCCTGTCCTCAATTCGAAGTGGCGCTTTGGTGAGCGGCGTCATAGTTGGTGCTCGGCCGTCTAGTCGATGAAAAGGGCGTTAAGCCAGATCGTCAGAAAACAGCGGTGTGGAGTCTTTTCAAAGAACCACGGACAGTCAAAGAGGTTCGCAGTTTTTGGGGTTGCGTTCCTAATTCCGGCGTTATATCACTGCTTTGCCGATATTTCCTATCCGTGCCTTCTTCACAAAAGAGCTTCGTTTAAATGAACTCCCGCGTACGATGCCTCCTTCCGCCAGCTGGAGTTTCCTTGACGTCACATCCTCTCCTCCAGCATTTCAAGCCCTTCGCGACAACAGAAGTTCATACTGATGCTAGCGGTGTTGGCATCGACGCTGTTTGGATCAACGCCCAGATGATTGGAAGCACGTTACTGCATACGCCAGCCGCTCCCTCAACAAGCTAGAACGCAACTACACTGTTACCGAACAAGAATCCCTTAAGAGGTCTTCTTGTTGGGCAAGTTGGTACTTGAACATTGTACTTTTTAGGCGCCAAAACCACACATACACAAGAGAAGGAAACGAGACAGAGCGCCACTAAAAACTGGTTTAATTTGGGGAAGCCACATACATGCCTATATATACAGTCAACCGGCGCCTGCGCAAGGAGCATATTCTTACATCAAGTAGTACACGATAAGCATTTTTCAAAAAACTGTTTTTCCGCCTTGTATAAAGATAATGACGTTTCAATGACGCACAAACTGCCTTTCTTGCTAATATGGAATGCTTCAATAAGTTCTCTTGCTTTTACATTGTCAATCCTGGCCAGAATCCGTACCGTTGAAAAACATGGCTCACAAGAGCGCGAAGGGCAGGATCTAATATGTTTTCGTAAATTTGGGCCCTCTTTATTTTGTTCCACGTTTCTTTCAAGTTCCCTAATTCGCTCATTGACACAGCGCCCGGTTTGTCCTATATGGGAACGACCGCACGAGAGGGGAATTTCGTGTACTACCCCTTCGGTACACCTCACGAATTGTCGCCCGTGCTTGGTTCCGCAGCCTGTTTCTTTTTGTTTTTGCTTTCTTATTTCTAATCGAGGGCAAACACTTCCGAGCTTCAGGGGGGCTGTGAAAACAAGCGGGACACCATGCCTGCTCGCCACCTTTTTCAGGTTCTGGGTCAACTTGTGCACATACGGCACCGCCACAGGTCTCACCTCTTCTCGAGGGACCTCTGCCCCAGCTCTCACTGCCTTCCACTTCATCTTCTGCAGCAGGCTTTCGGCGACCCCTGTCACGAGCGAACCAGGGAATCCGGCTGAAGCCAGCCTGGCCAATTGGTTGTCGAAACTTAGTCGCATCTTGTGAACACATGACTTCTTTAGTGCAGACTCAAGACAGAGTGAAGCAATGCTTCTTTTTACTAGCTTTGAATGCACAGAGTAAAATGGCAGAAGTCCTTTTTTTGCTCGCGGGGCGTAAGCCCAACACACATGATCCCTCCAGAAATCAATCTTAAGATCTAAAAACTGTAAAAAATGATCCACAGGCAGTTCACATGTAAAATTTAAGCCTTTTTCATGTTGTCTAAACGGAGATAAAACATCGTGTGCAGCTTCAGCAACATTCAAGCTTGTGTCCTTGGTTAAAATAATCAAAAAATCGTCCATATATCAAAAAACTTTAAAAACTTTGTTAGACAGTAAACCCTGACGAAGGACTTGGTCCATTTGTGAAAGAACGATGTTACATAATACCGGCGCAACGCACGATCCAATACAAATGCCCGCATTCTGCAGAAAATACCGCTGGTCAAATGTTATAAAAGAGGACTCCAAGTAAAGCTTTAAAACAGTTAAAAAATCATCAATGGAAATACCTGCAGAGTTGAAAGAAAGAAATCTGAAAGAAATGAACCTGTTTCCTTCCAGAACAATGCAAGTATTTCTATTGATGATTTTTTAACTGTTTTAAAGTTTTACTTGGAGTCCACTTTTATAAGATTTGACCAGCGGTATTTTCTGCAGAATGCGGGCATTTGTATTGGATCGTGCGTTGCGCCGGTATTATGTAACATCTTTCTTTCACAAATGGACCAAGTCCTTCATCAGGTTTTACCGTCTAACAAAGTTTTTTAAAGTTTTTAGATATGTGGACGATTTTTTGATTATTTTAACCAAGGACGCAAGCTTGAATGTTGCTGAAGCTGCACACGATGTTTTATCTCTGTTTACACAACATGGAAAAGGCTTAGATTTTACATGTGAACTGCCTGTGGACCATTTTTTACAGTTTTTAGATCTTAAGATTGAGTTCTGGAAGGATCATGTGTGTTGGGCTTACGCCCCGCGAGCAAAAAAAGGACTTCTGCCATTTTACTCTGCGCATTCAAAGCTAGTAAAAAGAAGCATTGCTTCACTCTGTCTTGAGTCTGCACTAAAGAAGTCATGTGTTCACAAGATGCGACTAAGTTTCGACAACCAATTGGCCAGGCTGGCTTCAGCCGGATTCCCTGGTTCGCTCGTGACAGGGGTCGCCGAAAGCCTGCTGCAGAAGATAAGTCGAAGGCAGTGAGAGCTGGGGCAGAGGTCACTCGAGAAGAGGCGAGACCTGTGGCGGTGCCGTATGTGCACAAGTTGACCCACAACCTGAAAAAGGCGGCGAGCAGGCATGGTGTCCCGCTCGTTTTCACAGCCCCCCTGAAGCTCGGAAGTGTTTGCCGTCGATTAGAAATAAGAAAGCAAAAACAAAAAGAAACAGGCTGCGGAACCAAGCACGGGCGACAATTCATGAGGTGTACCGAGGGGGTAGTATACGAAATTCCCCTCTCGTGCGGTCGTTCCTATACAGGACAAACCGGGCGCTGTGTCAATGAGCGAATTAGGAAACATGAAAGAAACGTGGAACAAAATAAAGAGGGCCCAAATTTACCAAAACATATTAGATCCTGCCCTTCGCGCTCTTGTGAGCCATGTTTTTCAACGGTGCGGATTCTGGCCAGGAGTGACAATGTAAAAGCAAGAGAACTTATTGAAGCATTCTATATTAGCAAGAAAGGCAGTTTGTGCTTCAGTTAAATGTCATTATCTTTATACAAGACGGAAAAACAGTTTTTTGAAAAATGCTTATCATGTACTACTTGATGTATGAATATGCTCCTTGCGCAGGCGCCGGTTGACTGTATATATAGGCATGTATGTGGCTTCCCCAAATTAAACCAGTTGTGAGTGGCGCTCTGCCTCGTTTCCTTCTCTTGTGTGTGTGTGTGGTTTTGGCGCCTAAAAAGTACAAGAATGCCTTGCTGTGATCTTCGCCGTGGAGAGGTTCCAATCATGCCTTTACGGCTGCCCATACACCATCGTGGCTGATCATCACTCCCTCTGCTGGCTCGTCAATATCCGATATCCATGCGGTCGCCTCGCGCGTTGGGCCCTGCGTCTACAGGAGTCTGACTCCAAAGTCGTATACAAGAGCGGGTGGCAACATGCCAATGCACACTGTCTTTCACGAATGCCGCTTCCCTCAACCGAGTGTGACCGTGACAACTTAGACCAACTTAGACCATGTCCAGGTGTTTAAACCTAAGGAGCGTGAATATCCGGCTCCACAATCCCTATCTGCCTCCGCGCATTATTAGGGAGTTGTAGGCGATTTTTGTATTCACGACTTTCTGTCATGGAACAAGAACTAATCCTATGTGGGCCACGATACATGATCGTTGCTCTAACGGCTCTGTGCTCTTCCATTTTCCGTGTCACGCACTACGACCCTGCCTGCGGACATCTGAGATCGAATGGCAAACTCCAACGAGCCTAATTGTGGTTTTACTGGCCGAAAATGTGTTCCACGACCGAACAATACATGGCCAGTTGCACGCAGTGTCAGCGGCACAAACGCTCTACCGTCGCTTCACCTGCCCCACTTCACCCTGAGGCGCCCGCCAGCAGCCCGCTCGAGCAGATTGGAAATGTTCTGCTCGACCCTTTTTCCCAAATCGCCAAAAGGCAATCGCTGGATCCTAGTGTGTGTGGGCTACCTTGCACGTTATTGTGAAACGGCTGCTCTGCCAACGGCTACCGCGGATGAAGTGCCGCTATGTCTTATGAACTCTGTCCACTTACGGCATCAACCACCGCAAGTCGTAATCACGACCTACACTGCAAGTTCACACCTGATATCGTTGAAGAGCTGCTACGTTTGTGCACGGTTACCTACAGGCACTCAACGCCATATCACCCACACACAAACGGTTTGACGGAACGCATAAACAGAACATGCTTGCCATGTATGTGGACTCTTCACCATGAGGACTGGGATGCCATACTGCCCTTCGTCACATAAGCCTTCAATACAGCCGCATATCAAAAAACCGGATACAGTCCATTCTGCCTCTTGTACGCACCCTCTCCTCGCTACATCCTGGACACCATCGTACCATTTTCTACAAGTGGCAATCTTTGCATCGCCGAGATCCTTTCTTTACTTGAAGGAGCTCGTCGGATTGGCTACATGTGATCCCTCGCTTCTCAAGAGCGCTTCAAGGATGGCTGCGATAGCCACCGCCGGCATGTGGCGCCCCCACTAGTTTTTTGGTACATTGACCCGCTAGCGTGCGTTTCTGCCGTATTTTCTTTTCTCTCTTTAGTTGTAGCACACGGCAAGAGCGCGGCATATAAATATTTACTTTGAGCGGCCACTGTGCGACGGCCAAAGGAGAGAGTGTGCGAGAGTCGATGCTCCCACACGCAGACAATGGTCGCGCGGACGTTCGGCCTGGCCCAGGGCAGCCCATCGGTCTCGGCGTGGAAGACATCGCGTGGGCTGGGAGCAGCCGTTTCCTCCCACCCCCCTCATCAAGCTTTTCTGCGCCCCTGCACCGAGTATTAGTCCTCTCAAGCGTGGAGCAGCATCCCGCAATTATTTTGATATTATTTATTTGTACATAGTGTATATTACCCCTACTCCTATCCTTTTTCACTATCGGTTCCCCCATTCTTTCCATCTTCCTGTCCTTTTCTTCCCGCTGGTAGCTCAGATGCTTCCCGTTCCGATGGCAGATGCCGCGGCTAGCAACGTCTTTTCCTCCCATTGTTCTTTTATTAATAAATAGCCACTAACAACAACTAGAACACTCCAAACCAAATTGTCAGGCTTTGGCACGCAGTCAGGCGCCGCGGCATGCACCAAAAGCTACTGGCTCACTACGATGGCCCTTAAGTCTTGTGGCCAGAATCAGTGACACCACAGATCAGATTGCACGCCTCGCCGCAACTGGTCGCTGTTCCGTGACGACTGAACTCTCACATGTTGCTCGTCTGAAGCCATGCCACTGTCGGGACACAACATAACTGGCCCGAAGGGCTTCGGGTGCACAGGGGTTAGGGTCAGGTGAACGAAGACTAAGCAGTGGAAGTAAGAAAAAGGCTGAAGTTGGGTCGGTTGGACGCTATCAAGAACTAACTTGGTACACCCTGTACGCCCGCGTGATCCGGCCTAGAAATAAAGGTTTTGCGCCCGTAACGATGCCTTTAACACTTGGTATGAAAATTCTTGCACTCCTGAAACGTCGTTACTGACCATTAATTATGCAGTCCTTTATACCTATCAAGTTTTGAAGCCAACCTTCGGTTTTCTTACATGTCTTACCGCCTGCTTTATAGGACAACTTTCATCCCGACTGGCATTATCTCCCTGGGTCACATCTCGTACCTGGACAGGAACAGGTCCGATTGCATCATTATGCCGCCCACAAACCTCAAAGATCCACGCGTGTACAGCCCAAGAGTCGATTACGGACACTCCGTCGTAAGTAGCGCATGCAGTGCGAGGTAATTCGAGCAAAGTCGTAGTTTTATAGGGTGCTTCAATACAAAAGCAGGCATTTTTTAAATAAATTGTATCGCACTATATAAAGTAATATCGTAAATTTTCGACCTCTGTGTGTGTCCCTGAACCACAGGAGTCATGTTTTGTCTGTGCTCAGTTTGTAATCAGAACTTCGTGTTTACATAGGCCCTTGCTCAAGATGTACTACTAATTCTTGAACCAAAGTTAACGGTTGACGAGCTCTAGATTTTCACTGCGCGGCAGGATAATAACCAACTTTCTGAGCCTGGAACTTGAAATTAGATTTAAGATATGAGAACGCCGTAAGTGAAGGCTCCGCTCAAATATCGAGCTTGTCACATTTTAGATCCACCTGGGAAATGCTTGAAGGTATGTGCACTGTAAACATAGATCAGTCTGGCATGGACAGTAAACTCCAACCTTCGTACTCTTATTCCGAAGTACAATGCTTCGGAGGCTTCAGCAGAAGGAGGATGCCTACCTATCGAGCTATGTTGGGATCAAAGTGTGAACCGGGACCAGCGTGAACACGTAGTTCTGTTTTCTCTGTGTTGTTCGCATTTCGATGCCTGACGTCGTGGCGTGTTGGCAGTGAGTTGCGGACAGTCAAAGAAAGCATATTTACAGGAAATGTGGCTAGCTAGTGCACGGTGTGCTTCACCCACAGCATCTTTTCTGCATCTTTCTATCGACTACGTGCCACGTTCGTGAGGGGAACCCGGGTTCGAATGTCGAAAAGTTGAAAATTAGTTTTTAAGAAAGGAAATGGCGCAGTAATTATCTGACACCTCAGTGCACACTTTAACTATGCCGTAAAAGGAGGGAGGAAGGCAGGAGTTAAAGAAGAAGGCAAGAGGTGCTGTAGTCGGGGGCTCCGAAATCATTTCGACGGCCTGGGAATCATTAACGAACACTGATATCGCACAGCAAGCGGGGCCTTTCAGTTTCGCCTTCATCGAAACGCGGCCGCCCAGCCGGTGTTGAACCCGGCAACTCCGGCTCAGTACCCGAGCGCCCTAACCTCTCGACTACTGTGTCCAAGTTCCCGGATTCGAGCCATAACGGCACGTTTCGTTGCACGCGAAAATTAACAGGCGCCCGTGGGAAAACGAACTGAAAGTTGGTTTTTCAGGAAACTTGATGGCGCAGGAATTGTCTCACGTCTGGGTAGACACCAGAACCGCGCCACAAGGCAAGGAAGGAAGGTGGGAGTTAAAGAAAAAATTCGGCTGTGATTTAGCTCTGGTTAAACCTGGAGTGATGCGAAAGCTACATCTCGCTCAGTCGAATTGCAAAGCCAGTCTTTCGCCGCTCCGTTTTGCTGGGCATTACTTCTTCGTCTTCGTCACTGAATGTGAATTAACTCTCTCAGCCGCTCCAACCCCCCCCCCCTCCCTGTGTTTCTCCTGCTGCACACCACGTGACCAACCACGTGACCAGCCACGGCGCCGCCACGGAGCTCAAGGGTTGCCTCACTGGAGACTCGAAGTGCCAGCATAGTGTAGCTCTCGCTACAAAATAGATAAAGGGGCGCTGTAGTGGAGGGCTCCAAAACAATTTCAAAATAGACAGAGGGGTGTAAATACACGTCCAAAGCCTACAGATCAAGAATTTCAAGAAACCATGAAGACTGCGCGAAATAGATCAGGAGTCGTTTTACGCGCCGTGAGAATTCCACGGGAAGAAGGCGAACCTATACGGTATGCTATGGGCCTGCAACGAAATCTGGCTATGAGTAATAATGCCCAGCCAGTTGAAGAGGTGCGGGAGGCAGCTCTGACGAGCTTGGACGCAACGACTCAAAATGAACTCGTCCAAAGTGCCCATACAGCAGCCTACGCCAACCGGGTTACAGACTGAAACCCGAACTCCCGCTACGGCCTCTTAAACGGTTTCAGTAAAATATTTTCCCTAAACTACTGGAGATATTTCACGCGCACTGACATCACACAGAACAAGCGCACCTTTTTGCGTTCCGCCTCCATCGAAACGCGGCTGCCGCTGCAGGGTTCGAACCCGGGAACTCCAGCCCATTAGCCGTGCGCGCTAACCACTGAGGCACTGGGATCGGCACGTGCTCTGTGCGATGTCTGCCCACAATAAACACCCCTGGATGTCGACGTTTTCACTACAGCACATCTGCCTCTCTTCCACTCCCACTTTCGTCCTTCCCCTAATGGTGTGGTTGAGGGTGTTCACCGAGAAGTGAGCGTTAACGCGCCATTTTCTTTGTTCGCAAACAAATTTTATTAAGCGCTAAAGCACTATTAGCCTTCTGCCCCGCAAAATATTCATGTGGATCTGAAACCTCTGCGATAGTCACGAAGGAAAGGAAAGGCGTATAACTGGTTCCCTAAGCGAGTGGACACTTCAATCGCGCTTTGAGGTACGTGGCGGTGGTGACAAAGAGATGTGCACTGCACGCGTTGTCGTTGACAACGTTGTGGTAGCGAGGTGGCACTGGAGCAATAAGCGGCCGGCGTACATCAGGTTCATTGGCCCTGGCGTTCACAGCGTTGCATAATGCGTTGAATTTGAAGAATGGAAAGTGCATAACTGGCGCCCTGTGTCATTGGATACCTCACTCGTGCTTTGATGTACGGCTTCGTGGCGTCCAGCTGCGAAAAAGAAATGCACGGGACACTTAAACTCGGCCTTAAGGATATGAAGCGATAGGGTTAATGATAATGTTAAAAAAGAGCGCGAAAAATGGAGACGAACGGGGACAAAAAAACAAGACAAGCGCTGTTTTTTTCTACTCTCAACTTAAGTTTTTCGCAAGGATATAGAAGAGTAAGGGATGAGAGGCAATAACCAAGCAAGAAAACTACACAACAAAAAAAACACACATCACAAGGCACGAGGCTATTGTTGTTAGGATTCATGAGTTAATGCCTATATATGCGCAATTGGTCATTCTCAACTTTGCGTTCACATGACCCTGAGAGACCTCATACTACACCTTGGACAATAATGCAACGGTTAAGGAATGCGACACCGCCCTGCGATGGTAGGTGATGCCACCTGTGGGTGTTGTGCGAGCCAACTTGCTCTTCCCGAGCGATCTATCCCGTCAACCATTAAACTGCCATTAAGCAAGGTGTTTAGTTCGCTGACATTCCGGTGGGTAGGTTGTGATGAATTCAATATGTCACGTGATATAGGTTCCTTCTCCAGGTGTGGCTGCCTGAGCCACCCCATTTATCACTCACAGCGGCAACAACGCCGACGCCGATAACAGCGACTCCGGATTATCTGTGTAACCGGGCCTTTAACGCTGTCGCGTTAAAACGTGCTTTCACACAATATTTTGTGCTTTGGATTGCTAAAACTCCAGCCAGTTTTTTCGAAGCATTTCGTGTTAAGGCCACGTGTACTGCCTGATAATTGCAAAGACCACACGGGAAATAAGCGAGCGCTGCGTATGCGGGGTGGCTATGCCATAATTGATCCACCAAAGCAAGGCTGAAGCTAACTGCGTAGAAGCAATTGCTCGGGCTGTATACCACTCACAGTCCAATTGTGAAAGGTGTCCATAACTTAGCAGAAGCTTATAACAGAGTTGCAGGCAAAGGGTCGATTGGGGTGCCCTTTCAGTTGCGCGTCGCTTCCTTGAGTTTCATGACCGTCATGGCTCTTTGAAATGTCGCAGCTTAGAGCACTACAGATACTTATTTCGCACGCTGAACCGCCATTTCTGCTATTTATCTTTTTCTAGGAATAATTGCCTGCACTAAAACACATCTACCTAGTGTTTACTACTACATGCTAATGTACTTGGTAGTGCGGCAACACAACTTCTTCGAAAACATTGTCTTCCAAGGCGAATGCCTTACCAGCCCCTTTGGAGGAAAATTCCCCGGATACCATGGTTGCTGAGACCCGCCGCTTTGGCTTAGGGGATGAGGCGCTAGTCTACTGAGCCGGAGTACCAAGGTTCGAAACCGACCGCGGTGGCGGCGTTTCGATGGATGCGAAAGTGAACCCGCCGCGGTGGCTCAGTGGCTATGGCGCTCGGCTACTGATCTGCAGTTCCCGGGTTCGAACCCGACCGCGGCGGCTGCGTTTTTATGGCGGCAAAACGCTAAGGAACCCGTGTGCTGTGCGATGTCAGTGCACGTTAAAGATCACCAAGTGATCGAAATTATTCCGGAGCCCTCCACTATGACACCTTTTTCTTCCTTTCTTCTTTAACTCAATCCATTATTCCTTTCTTTACGGCGCAGTTCAGGGGTCCAACGATATATGAGACAGATACTGCGCCATTTCCTTCCCCCCTCCAAAAAAACAATTATTATTACTGTTAAACGCGAAGGTGCCTATGCGCTGTTCGGTATGAGTGCACTGTAAAGATCCCCAGGTGGTCGAAATTATTCCCGAGACCTCCACTACGCCACGTCTTTCTTCCCGCGTTCTTTCACTCCCTCCTTTATCCCTTCCGATACGGAGTGGTTCGGGTGTCCACCGAGATATGTGAGACAGATACTGCGCCGTTTCCTTTCCAACAAAAAGCAAACCCTCGTCGCTGACGCCGAGAGCTGCTCCAAAAACGATGCGTCGCACCAGCCGTCCACAAGCCACCAAAGCGGCGAGTGTGACGACAGCGTGCAGAGCAGATATTAGGAGCACTATCCCTCCCGGTTCTTTCCCATCGTCTGGAGCACTATTTGCTCGTAACGTGTAACTGCCAGACCTTTCCCATCCTTCGTAACAAAATTGCTTCGCAACAGTCAGTCGGAGAGTGTTCTAGATAATGTCATAGTATTTCTTTTTGCTTATAGCACACTTGTGCTAGTGAAGTTCGAGGCCAGCTTGCGACAGGGATTCCAACCGATAAACTCACGTTGACTTCACAGTACTAAGCATAAAAGGACGAAAGACCCTGTAGATGTAGCGGGTGTCACCTGTTCGCAATTGTTCCTGCATTCCCGGACACCCCTAGAGCGTGTTGGTGGTGGTAGTGGAAACATTTATTGCCAAGCGATACAGAGGGGGGCAAACGCCCTAACATGGCACGAGGCAACCCTTAGGTGCCTGCCCTTGCAGGGCAAAGGACAGCCCTTGGAGGGCTATCCGCTTCAGGACGTCGGTAATTATCCGGCGCACCCGCCGCGGTGACTTTGGTCAGCAGCAGAGGAGCTGGGTAGGGTAGTCTTCCATATGACTCCGCCGTGGTTCAGGATGGAGGCTTTTGGAAGGTAGGACATGTGAGGACGACGTGAAGAAAGTCTCCCGGTTTCCCGCAGAGCTTACAGGAAGAGTGGAATTGATCGGGGTAGCAGGCATGAAGGAGCATAGAGTAGGGAGCAGTTCGGGTCTGGTCGGCGTTAGGGAGAGGCCTGGGTTAAAGTTAAGGAAGGAACCGGCGGTGCGTAAACGCGCCGGGAATCTCTGTAGTAGGTAAGAATATCTTTGAACGTAAGCAGACGCTCCTGGGATGGTGGAGGAGGTCTAACTCCGGCCCGGAAAGGGAGGCCTCGGACGAGGGAGTGGACCTCCTCGTTACCTTGGAGGCCTGCGTGTGCGGGGGTCCAGATAATTGTTACAGGGTGGGTTGGGTGCGAGAAGCATAGAAGCCGAGCCGACGTGCTGGATATCAGGCCTTTGGCGAAATTGGATAGGGCGGGTATTGGGCCGGAGAGAATTTTAGTGGCAGTCGGGGAGATAAGAGCGAGTGCAATGACCGCTTCCTCTGCAATTTTCGTCAAGTCTGTGGTGACGGATCTTGATGCGATTAGTCGGGTCTGATTATTAGTGACGGCGAGAACCATGCGGGAGCACGACGAGTACACTGCCACGTCCACGTAGGCTACCTTTGATCTTTTGTCGTTGAGCTTGTGCAGGGCTTTGGCGCGGGCTGCCCGCGTTCTCCGTCGTGTTCGGAAGGATGATGAAGGATGATGATTGGAAGGATGATGAAATGGGAGCGTAGGTCTGGAGTTAAGGAAACCCCCTCGGTAGGATGGGTGATCGGGGTGATGCCTAGCTGAAAGGATGGAGTGCGGCCTGCCGCGGTACTCGACAGGCGAGTCAGCTGTGCTCTTATGGTTGCTTCTGCCAGTTTCTCAAACGTGTTGTGGGTGCCGAGGTTTAGCAGCCGGGCATTAGAGGTGCTAGGGGGCCGACGGATGGCGACCTTCGTGCAGCTCCTGAGGAGCGCGTTGATGCGGTCCCACTCCTTCTGCTTTAGGGGAAAAGAGGGGAATGAGCACGCCGTGCGGCTCGTTATGTAGGCTTGGGTGAGGCTGAGAGTGTTCCGCTCTCGCAGACCCACGCGCCGGTTCGCCACGCACCGAATGACATGGGTGGCTTGCTGGGCTTGGGTCCGGTGAGTTTGGATGGTGTTGCCATGCGCGCTGTGGGAGTGAAGGACAAGGCCCAGGATGCGAATCTTGGAGACCAAGAGAATGAGGTGATTCCCTAGAGTGAGTGACATAGGAGGGTTGTGGGGTTCGTGCACCCTGGGGCGGTAGAAGAAGACTTCTGATTTAGGAGAGCAGGCCAGGTCCCGCGAGAGTGTATGAGTCGATGATGTTGAGGGCCGACTGTAGGTTGTGTTCCATGTCGGCATCACTGCCTCGATTAGCCCAGACCGTGATGTTGTCAGCATAGAGGCTGAAATTTATTTCGGGTATTTGGGCGAGTTGGTGAGGGAGTTGGAGTAGGACTATGTTTAAAGTGGATAGGAGACAGTACAGCACCCTGAGGACTTCCCCGTGCTCGCAGTGAGACACCGCACAGCTGGTGGTCGCCCATGGTGAGTGTGGCTGTGCGTTCAGAGAGGAAATAGCGGACGTAATTCTGCATCCGCGGGCTTAAGGCTTGGAGGCCTTCTAGTATAACTGCGTGGGTAACATTGTCGAAAGCTTTTGTTGCGTCGACGCCGAGGATACTCTTGGTGTCGCCCGCGGGGGAGTCAAGCATGTGGTGCTTGAGTTGTAGAAATACGTCTTGAGTGGATAAGCCCGGGCGGAAACCAAACATGCACGAATGCATAAGGTTGTTCTCCAAATACCGGCTGAGCCGGGCCTGGAGAACGTGCTCCATGAGCTTGCCCACACACGACGTAAGAGCTGTGGGAGGAAGGTTAGCGGGGAGAAGTGGTTTGCCAGATTTCTCAATAAAGACTACTTTGGCGTCTTTCCACTAAGGTGGGAGAGCGCCGCACAGCCAGCATTCGTTGAAGTAGTCGGTTAGGGCTTTGACGGAGGGGGAATCGAGGTTGCGGAGTGCCTTGTTGTGCACTCCGTCGGAGCCAGGAGCTGAGGACGCGTTGAGGCGCTGAAGTTCTGATCTCGCTTCCGCCTCGGTGATCGGTTTTGTTCAGAAGGTTGTTGGGGGAGCCTGTGTAGTGAGGGTTCTCTGCGGAGGAATATGCGGGGAAGTAGAGGTCACGAAGCTCCTCGAGAAGTTCCTGCGGGGAGGCCGCGGATGTGTGTATGAGCTTTATGAGGTGTTTCTGGTGTGTCTTGGGCTGAGTCAAATAAATGAGATGGTGGAATAGGTTCCAGGTCTGGGGCAGGCTCATGTTGCCGTCCAGCCTGTTACAGAAGGATTCCTAATTATGGCGAGACAGAGTTGCAGCATGCGTCTCAGTCTCCTTGTTGAGAAGGGCCAGTCAGCGTCTGAGTATTCTGTTCCAGCGCTGAAGCCACCACCTCCGTTCGAGACCCGTCTTGGCCTCCCATAGAAGCAGGAGATGGGATTCCATCGCGTGTGCTGGGCAGTCCTCTGGGAGTTGGCGAGTCAAGGCACGGACGTCACGCTCGAGTTGGTTGCACCAAGTAGCTATGTCTTAGATGGTGTGTGGAGTGCGGGCTGCTCGGAAGGTGCGCAACGGTCCCACTTCATGATGGTAGCATCACGAGAGGGTCTACGTGTTGGGCCTGCTTTTAGGAGAATCTCAATAATGTAGTGAGCACTACCCGAAATTCTCCTGGGTGTTACACCACGCAGCGTGAGCGAGGAGGTAGGTGAAGGTGAGGTCAGGAGTAGTGTCTGCGCAGACGCTGTTCCCGGTACGAGTAGGGGTGGTGGGGTCTGTGAGAAGAAAGATGTCGGCCTGCTGAGCTGCGAGCCATACCCTGCGCCCCTTGGGGGTGTCGGCTGTATAGCCCCAGGCCGTGTGCGGGTCTTTGAAGTCCCCTGCAATCAGGAAGGGGCATTTGTTTGCGGCTCGCTTGACAAGCGTGAATAGTCGGTTGAAGTAGTGCCGCAGGCACTTCGGGTGGCTGTATACGTTGAGGATGAAGCGACTGGTATCCCGAGTGCGCTGCAGCACGAGTTCAATGAGGTGATGATCTATTTCGGGGGGTCTAAGGGGTGGGAGATAGTAGTGAGCGCACGGCGTACAAGAAATGCAACCCGAGGGGCTGTAGGAGAAAAGGCGACGATGGGCACGTGGTGGAGTAGGGGGGGGGGGGAATTGGAGGGCTTCGCAGCGCGAGCACGTCGGGGCCGTCTGCCCGAGGTAGGAACTGGTGACGCAGACCCCGCTTCGAACTAAAGCCTCGATAGTTCCACTGCCAAATGGTGAGGTCACTGCGTGGTCTCGCCATCACTGAAGCTGTCGTTTGCCGTGGAACAGTTTGGGTGGGTATGGAGCTGGGCCTTTTTTTTAGGCCGCACAGCAGCACAAGTTGTCGCGTAGAGAGCATCTTTCTCGTTAAATAGCTCGTCAATTTGGCGAGCAAATTCGTCCAGACGGATTGTGAGGCTGGCGAATTGATTTGGGATGGCCTGCATGGCCATCTGCACCGCGGCAGGAATTCTGGCCCCATGAGTTGTTCGAAATTGGGTCGCAGGGCTGGCGTTCCCTCGGTCGGGGTTGGTTTGGTCAAGGAGGTACGTGGGTGTTGCGGCCCTCTTCTTGGCCAGCGGTTCACGAGTTGGGAGACGTGGCGGTGGAAGAGTGGGGGTAGGAGCGACCGGGGCCGCTGGTGCCGGGTAGGGGTTTGGGCCTGCTGGTGGGCATGCAGCTGTGCCTGGAAATGGAGGTTGCTGGTTTGGAGGGAGGCGAGCTGCGCGCGGACAGACAGCAGCTCTTCATAGAGGGAGTTGGTGGAGTCCTGGAAAACTACTGCCTGCTAAGCTCACCTCACTGGTGCAGCGGCTGGGTGCCTGGGCAGGTGGTCTCGGTGGAACTGGATGTGGTGGTGGCCTGGTTCCAGTCCAGGAGCGGGACCGTGCCTTGGGCTTTTTAGGAGTGGACGGCTGTTTTGATCCGGCAGGCTGCGGCACCGGTAATGACTTAGATGTGAGCTGCGGGTGGTGGTGCTTGCGGGTCGTGGAGCGGTGCGGTGTTTTGGTGGAGCCTGACTGGTGGGAGTCTGGCTGGCGTTTGCCTCGGCAACTCGCTTGGCATCCCAATGCCTCTTTTTCACGAGGTATGGGGTACGGAAGCGCGCCTTGCACTTTCTGTTCACAATCGGGTGTGCTTTGCTGCTGACCTTGCATTGCGACGTGCAGAATTGGTCCTCAGGGGGTTCGACTTGGTCAGAGCCGGGACAGGGGCGTTGCTTGGGAGCCGGTCACACATCCGCACGGTGGCCGAGTGCGGCGCAGTTACGGCAGTGCTCGATCTTTTTTTTTTGAAGAGGTAGCACCTGTAGAGTACAGAGGAGTAGATGTGCTTGGGCACCCATTCTTGTTCGAAGAGGATGATGATGGACTCTGTCAAGCCCATGCATCTAAAGTCGAGGATAGGAGGGTTGTGCAAGTGACTGAGACGGTCCTTGATGTATTTGTATGAGTGGTCGAGAGGGACCCCGTGGAACGTGCCACGGGCGCATTCCTTCGGTGCCGCTTGGTAGGGGTATATGTCGTAGGCAGTGCCTTTGATCAGGATGAATTAGTGTGCAGGTAGCGGACTCTGCGCTGCGGGTCGGGAATGTTAATGAGGATGCCTCGCTGTCACAGGAGATGCCCTCGACTCAGCGTGGCAAGCCCCGCCAGAAGCGAGATACCAAGTGAAAGACGGGGTGCTCGTGTGGTGCCCAGCTTTCGCCGGTCACAAGCCAGAGGATGGGTCGGAGTCAAAGGTTAAGAAACAAAACAAAATTTACGCAGCAAACCGACGATACAAAGGATTTTCCGATCACTCTTACGAACACAAGCAAATTGATTCCACAAAACAATGCAACACAAGAAAATAACCCTCGAGAGAGACTTTTTTAAAGATATTGCACCTAAAGTGCACTAAAAGACAGAAAGTTAAACAAAAACCACAATTTGTTCACTGGGCACGGCGACAGTCCGACGACCGGAGGATCCGACGGCGCCATCCCGAAAGCAGGTGCGCGCTGCCTCGCTGGTCCATGGCTGGGCATGTAATGTCGACCAGCGGATCATGCGGTTGGGCTTCTCTGAAGCTTCAAAGGTGGCACGAGCTGAGAAAGAGAGCACAACGTTTTTCATATGAGGGAGCGCGCCACCTCTGTATGTTTCATTTCGCCAAGGCCGAGGCGCACCCTGACTTTCGCGCCGAATGCGCTTCCCACTTTGTCTGAGGTAGAGACCGGCTTTCAAGAAATTTCGAGCTCGGATCCACCGCAGCCAGCGCGGGAGCGCAGTGGAGAGGACACAACTCATCACGCTGAAGGCTACGCCCTCTCCGTAGGTAAAGATAAGCATTTGCTCCAAACTTCTCGAATAACTCGACGGTGGGTGTGTTTTATTACCCGCCGTACCGCCGAGCAGAGATGGGACGGCAGCAAGACACACATGGTTACGCACTCTCTGGGTTCCTTTCTCCAGTTCCCGAATATCATGGCGCGCGCTGTAGAGATTGTACCCGCGCCGCGACGGTCTTCCGAAAGTGCTACAAACTTTGTGACAGCAAGCATCACTTTTGCTTGTTGTGATAAGAAACGCAAATAAAATGCAGATCGACATATTGAAGTTGTATTTGCCCAGAAGCACTGCGCTGCAGGAAGCAAAGAGAGCACGGCGAGAACAGGTGCCTAGCGGGGACTGACTGCGACACTTCAGAAAGGAAACAGAAGCCTTCGCTCAAGGTCACCGCGCGCTCTGGGCGCGAACATGGTCGGCTGTTCGTCTCGTCTTCCATTCGCTCAGCACGTACCCGGACGGCTTGATCGTCTCGACCATCCACTCGCTAGGTAGGCACACGGATGGCTGCTCGTATCGTCTTCCACTCACTCGCGACGTACAGGAACGGCTGCTCCTCTTGTTTTCCACTCGATCGAAACGTACACGGAAGGCTGCTCGTCTCGTCATCCACTCGCTTTGCAAGCACACGGAAGCCTACTCCTCTCTCCTCCCACTCGCTAGGTAGCGCACACGGATGACTGCTCGTCTCATCTTTCACTCGTTGAGAACGTACAGGAACGGCTGCCCCCGCCCCTAGTTTTCCACTCGATCAACACGTACACGGAAGGCTGCTGGTCTCGTCTTTAACTCGCTCGGCAGTTACACGGATGGCTGCTCCTCTCGTCTTCCACTCGCTGCAGATGTACGCAGATGACTGCTCGTCTCGTCTCACACTCGCTCTACACGTACATGGACGGCTGCTTGTCTCTCCTTCCACTCGCTTGGTAGGCACACGGATGGCTGCTCGTCTCGTCTTTCATTCGCTCAGCACGTACAAGAACGGCTGCTCCTCTTGTTTTCCACTCGATCGGACGGCTGCTCGTCTCTCCTTCCACTCGCTTGGTAGGCACACGGATGGCTGCTCGTCTCGTCTTTCATTCGCTCAGCACGTACAAGAACGGCTGCTCCTCTTGTTTTCCACTCGATCGGACGGCTGCTCGTCTCTCCTTCCACTCGCTTGGTAGGCACACGGATGGCTGCTCGTCTCGTCTTTCATTGCTCAGCACGTACAAGAACGGCTGCTCCTCTTGTTTTCCACTCGATCGGACGGCTGCTCGTCTCTCCTTCCACTCGCTTGGTAGGCAGACGGATGGCTGCTCGTCTCGTCTTTCATTGCTCAGCACGTACAAGAACGGCTGCTCCTCTTGTTTTCCACTCGATCGGACGGCTGCTCGTCTCTCCTTCCACTCGCTTGGTAGGCACACGGATGGCTGCTCGTCTCGTCTTTCATTCGCTCAGCACGTACAAGAACGGCTGCTCCTCTTGTTTTCCACTCGATCGGACGGCTGCTCGTCTCTCCTTCCACTCGCTTGGTAGGCACACGGATGGCTGCTCGTCTCGTCTTTCATTCGCTCAGCACGTACAAGAACGGCTGCTCCTCTTGTTTTCCACTCGATCGGACGGCTGCTCGTCTCTCCTTCCACTCGCTTGGTAGGCACACGGATGGCTGCTCGTCTCGTCTTTCATTCGCTCAGCACGTACAAGAACGGCTGCTCCTCTTGTTTACCACTCGATCGGACGGCTGCTCGTCTCTCCTTCCACTCGCTTGGTAGGCACACGGATGGCTGCCTCGTCTCGTCTTTCATTCGCTCAGCACGTACAAGAACGGCTGCTCCTCGTGTTTTCCACTCGATCGGACGGCTGCTCGTCTCTCCTTCCACTCGCTTGGTAGGCACACGGATGGCTGCTCGTCTCGTCTTTCATTCGCTCAGCACGTACAAGAACGGCTGCTCCTCTTGTTTTCCACTCGATCGGACGGCTGCTCGTCTCTCCTTCCACTCGCTTGGTAGGCACACGGATGGCTGCTCGTCTCGTCTTTCATTCGCTCAGCACGTACAAGAACGGCTGCTCCTCGTGTTTTCCACTCGTTCGGACGGCTGCTCGTCTCTCCTTCCACTCGCTTGGTAGTCACACGGATGGCTGCTCGTCTCGTCTTTCATTCGCTCAGCACGTACAAGAACGGCTGCTCCTCTTGTTTTCCACTCGATCGGACGGCTGCTCGTCTCTCCTTCCACTCGCTTGGTAGGCACACGGATGGCTGCTCGTCTCGTCTTTCATTCGCTCAGCATGTACAAGAACGGCTGCTCCTCTTGTTTTCCACTCGACCGGACGGCTGCTCGTCTCTCCTTCCACTCGCTCGGGAAGTACACGTATGGCTGTTCCTCTCGTCTTCCACTCACTGGAAATGTACGCGGATGACAGCTCGTATCGTCTTACACTCGCTCGACGCGCACACGGAAGGCTGCTGGTCTCGTCTTTCACTCGCTCGGCAGGTACACGGATGGCTGCTCGTCTCGTCTTTCACTCGCTCAGGGTCTACAGGAACGGCTGCTCCTCTTGTTTACACTTGCTCGACACGTACACGGAAGGCTGCTCGTCTCGTCTTTCACTCGCTCGGGATGTACACGGATGGCTGCTCCTCTCGTCTTCCACTCGCTGGAGATGTACGCGGATGACGGCGCTGTCTCGTCTTACACTCGCTCGACACGTACACGGAAGGCTGCTGGTCTCGTCTTTCACTCGCTCAGGCAGGTACACGGATGGCTGCTCGTCTCGTCTTTCACTCGCTCAGGGCATACAGGAACGGCTGCTCCTCTTGTTTTTCACTCTGATCGACACGTACAAGGAAGGCTGCTAGTCTCGTCTTTCACTCGCTCGGGATGTACACGGACGGCTGCTCCTCTCGTCTTCCACTCGCTGAGATGTACGCGGATGACGGCCTGTCTCGTCTTACACTCGCTCGACACGTACACGGAAGGCTGCTGGTCTCGTCTTTCACTCGCTCGGCAGGTACACGGATGGCTGCTCGTCTCGTCTTTCACTCGCTCAGGGCATACAGGAACGGCTGCTCCTCTTGCTTTTCACTCGTTCGACACGTACAAGGAAGGCTGCTAGTCTCGTCTTTCACTCGCTCGGGATGTACACGGACGGCTGCTCCTCTCGTCATCCACTCGCTGAGATGTACGCGGATGACGGCCTGTCTCGTCTTACACTCGCTCGACACGTACACGGAAGGCTGCTGGTCTCGTCTTTCACTCGCTCGGCAGGTACACGGATGGCTGCTCGTCTCGTCTTTCACTCGCTCAGGGCATACAGGAACGGCTGCTCCTCTTGTTTTTCACTCGTATCGACACGTACAAGGAAGGCTGCTAGTCTCGTATTTCACTCGCTCGGGATGTACACGGACGGTTGCTCCTCTCGTCATCCACTCGCTGGAGATGTACGCGGATGACGGCCCGTCTCGTCTTACACTCGCTCGACACGTACACGGAAGGCTGCTGGTCTCGTCTTTCATTCGCTCGGCAGGTACACGGATGGCTGCTCGTCTCGTCTTTCACTCGCTCAGGGCATACAGGAACGGCTGCTCCTCTTGCTTTTCACTCGATCGACACGTACAAGGAAGGCTGCTAGTCTCGTATTTCACTCGCTCGGGATGTACACGGACGGCTGCTCCTCTCGTCATCCACTCGCTGGAGATGTACGCGGATGACGGCCCGTCTCGTCTTACACTCGCTCGACACGTACACGGAAGGCTGCTGGTCTCGTCTTTCATTCGCTCGGCAGGTACACGGATGGCTGCTCGTCTCGTCTTTCACTCGCTCAGGGCATACAGGAACGGCTGCTCCTCTTGCTTTTCACTCGATCGACACGTACAAGGAAGGCTGCTAGTCTCGTCTTTCACTCGCTCGGGATGTACACGGACGGCTGCTCCTCTCGTCATCCACTCGCTGGAGATGTACGCGGATGACGGCCCGTCTCGTCTTACACTCGCTCGACACGCACACGGAAGGCTGTTGGTCTCGTCTTTCACACGCTCGGCAGCTACACGGATGGCTGCTCGTCTCGCCTTTCACTCGCTCAGGGCATACAGGAACGGCTGCTCCTCTTGTTTTTCACTCGATCGACACGTGCAAGGACGGCTGCTCGTCTCTCCTTCCACTCGCTCGGGATGTACACGGATGGCTGCTCGTCTTGTCTTTCACTCGCTCAGAACATTCAGGAACTGCTGCTCTTCTTGTTTTCCTCTCGATCAGCACGTACACGGACAGCCGTTCGTCTCTCCTTCCACTCACTCGAGATGTTCCTGGATGGCTGCTCCTCTCGTCTTCGAATCGCTGGAGATGTACGCGTATGACTGCTCGTGTCCTCTTACACTCGCTTGACACGTATACGGAAGGCTGCTTGTCTCTCCTACTCGTTCGGCACATACACTGATGGCTGCTCGTCTCGTCTTCCACTCGCTCGGCACGTACACGGAAGGCTGCTCTTCTTGTCTTCCAGTGCGTGGCTGCCGCTGATCTTTCTGCTGTCACATAAAAATGACAGGGATGGGCTCTTATTACCAAGTGACTTGACTGAAGCTGACTGGACCGTGATTATACGGATTTTGGAGAAGGCATACGAGTAGAGGTACACCCCTCGTCAAAAGTATACAGCACAAGGGGTTTGCTCTACATTGCAACATCAGCGACTGTAACCTCTCGAAAGAGGAATGGCATCGCTTCCTCAATCCTCGAAGCCTTTAAACTACTAGATATCTTAGAGAGCGCCTCTAAACTGTTTAGAAGCAAACCACCCGGGTTGTACATCATTGGCGAGGGCTGTATATCCGGATCAAAATTCTCATATGGCAATTTAGTGACCATTCATATTGACTTCACAGCGCGACTTTACAGCATGTTGACCTTGCACAGCAGGACGAAAGCCAAGAAAAACGACAGGGACACGCGCCTACTTTCAAGTGACTTTATTGACGCATACAGACGATGCGTTTATAGGCGGCCATTACCACGTGCAAATGAGCAGCCGTGAAATGGCAACGGGCTAAAGAAGTATTTCCGTTTTGAGCGATTCGGCCACGACCACATTAGATGCGGTGTAATCCAGTAACTGCAGAACAAGTAGACACCCAAGGCTGTCAGGAGACAGCAGCGTGGTGGCAGGAAAAAAACCATGGGCGGAATAAGCATTAACATACGGGCATAGAAAAAGTTTTACGTGGGAAGGCGAGCTTTAATTGTAGAGCCGGGCTGAGCACGGTTTTGCTAAAAACTTGTGGCGGGGCGAAAGCCGAACACAAAACCACGAAATCCTTGACTGAAACAAAAAACTTGGAATAAAGAAGGCAAACAATTTAATATGAATGGTCACAAACGTGCCCTATTATTTTGATTCAGCATAGTTCGTATGCAAGCTCTTTCCTGTGTCGAAATACACAGCACGATCAAGCCTTCATATATGTCAACCTCATCCTCATGACGACCTATGTGTCACGGGCCCTTTCGTTCTGCCGCGAAAAATGAATCCTGCCACTGCAGCCCTGGACCTTGTTCCCGTATATGGATCCAACTTGGGGTCACGCCAAACGGGTCACCGAAGTCCTTAAATCCGAACTAATGCTCCAGATTAGCTTTCACCAGGACGCTCTCATGAGCCTAGCTTGCGACGGCGTCAAACTGGATAGCAACAGGCGCCCTTACCAAAATTAGATAGAGACTGGCTTTCGAAACTGATCAATTCCTCTGGCAAAGAACAAGGTGCAGCCTGCCGACTGCGGCAACCCTAAAGCCTGTTTCATTCAACAGTGTCACAAGTCTTGATGCAGCGATCCTTCTAGATGAAGTGGAAACCATCGTACAGAATGCTCCAAAGCTACGCTACCGGCATGCTCGGTTCCGACCACAGCTGATGGTTGTGGTCGGAAGATCACTCACCGATCGGTTGTAAGCTATAGGGGCCGAGCGGTAAGCGACGGGGTGGACTGCCTTATAATCGACGGTACGAACTCGAGAACCAGAGACCATTTCAGGAAGGTTTCTCACTACAACAGATACACCGGGCTGGCCCTGTTGCAGGCTGACAAAAACGGCGGATTCATCGTTATGCCAGCAGGAGCTTCCAGAAAACACCTAAGGTGCAGTAGACTAGATTTTAAAGCCCACAACAATTGCCTCAAAAAGCAGAGGAAAATACCCGTCAGATTGCTACATTTTCACTTTTAAGCCTCGAGAAAAGCCATAGGCAAAGCTAATGATGGTGTTTTTGGAAGTCTTCTTCCTAGGAAAAACGCACAAACCAAACTGGCCTTTGACGACCTGGCAAGCAGGAAAAGCTAATTATTTTCAAAGCCGCATGAGCACTTTGGCCGGCGTCCATCCGTTTGCTGTATGCAGTTCTTCGACAGTTGTTAAAGACATTCATTATCATCAACATCATAATCATCTTAGTCGAAGACCTCTTCCATGTCTCTCGAATTGCTCCAACTGCTTCTCTGTCGATGTCGAAAACCTGTAATTAATTATCCCGCGTGAAGGCCTTTTTCCACCAAGACAGAGTCAGAGTCAACGAAGCAAAGAAAATTAACCGGCAAGCTAGTAACAAAACAATACAGGCTCCTAGACGACTTGCTGGTCATCTTAAAAGGCATTCAATAGAACCAGTGGAATTAAGTCACCAGCAATACCATCGAGGTGCTCACATTTTCATCTGGAGGGTTTAGTTTCATCTAGGTGTTTCCAAGCGGCAACAACATGCAGCTGTTGGATTTACTCCTTCATTTGTCTAAAGGCCAAGTAGTTTGTATATACAATCCTAGATCGAGGAAAGTCTTCGTTCTACGGCTCTCATTAGAAGCTGATAAAGAAAGTCATCGCATCCACCAGCCTCGAGGCGACTCTCGTAAAAAGTTGCGATCATTTAAGTTTCCAGCAGCAAATAACTCGCCCCACCAGCTCCGGATATACGCCGCATATAAAACAGGGACTTCTGAAAGAGTGCTGCAAAAGTTGGAGAACCCCGGAAAAAAGCAAATTCTCCAGGACACAGAAAAGAAAAAAGATACCGCTCTGGCCATCTTTTACATCCATAATTTTTCCACAACTTAAGAACATGGCCGCAAGATACGACGATAATATGGTATTTCTGCTCCTTGGAAGCTTGCCAATTGCTTCCGATGATACATCGGTGTCAAGAGCTGTCATGTGCAAAGAAACCCGGCGTCATATACACCGAGTGCAAAAAAGAAGCCATCGAAGAGACTTCTCTGACTTGTGGCCGAGTTTACACCAGGAAAAAAGGGCGATGCTTCAACGAAAGGGCAAAAGAACGCGCATTGACAATCAGAAAAAACGCAAGCGGTAATCAATCGTAGCACAGCAAGCGATGAGATCGCAAAAGAAAGAAAGTCGCTTTTTCAGAGAACTAGATTCTTGGCACGCCCTTATGATAAGGCAGGAGGATAAATTATCGAAGCGTTATTCATAAAGAAAGTAGATAGCGAGAGCGTCAACACATTTCCATTTCTCTTATTGACTATCCGCTTGACTACCTAGAAAGCGGCGTGTAGTGATGTGGGTTAATGTTTTTGATTGCTTTATGTTCATATTGGTTTGAGGTTTTACCTACTTCCTCACTCCGCTGTATCATATTTATTCATGGAGATTTTACACCGCGCGCTTGCTTTTTGTTTTATTTTGCCTTTGCTTTTATGCTGCAGTTGCCTCCTGTTTGCTTCATATTCACTTTGGTTTTATGGGTTTCAATCATTTCTTCTTGATGAGTCCACTGCATGTTTTTTTACCAATGGGCTCTTTCCACCACGTGCTCGTTCGTGTTTATGTTACATTGCCTCAGCGTCTGCTTCATAGCGTTTTTATCATCATGTTCTGCGGTTTCTGGAGACAGTTTTTTAACCTATTTTCCCTTCTTTGTTCTCATTAGGTTCTTGTTTCAGTCAAGGATGTCGTTGCTTTCAGTTTTGTTTTGTGTACCCAGCTCTAGCCCTACCTGAGGATTTTTCAAAAAGCTCTGCCGTTTATTATCAGCCTTGATATCTTCTTGTTCTGCGGGTACTGGATTACAGTACACCTTATGCGTAATTATCAATCAGTTCCCTAAAAAAACAGAAAAAAAGACTTGTTTAGCCCTTTGCCATTTCATGCACCTTGGATTTTTTCTGGAGTTCCTGCTGGCATAACGATGAATCTTCCTTCTTTGTCAGCCTCCAACAGGGCCATTCCGGTCTCTCATGTTGCACACCGCCTTCTTGAACCGGGCTCTGGTTCTTGGGTTCGTACTATCTGTTCTGACCAAGCTTCATATAAGAGAGTGGTGTTGAAGATTCTTAAATTTACGCTTCCTAACGTGAACCAATTACTTTCATTGCTGACATTTTGAATCGCGTGGTATAAGAAATTAGACTGATGCATTTCCATTTAATACATTTGTTTCCAAAAAGAAAAACCTTCTCTGATAATCTGCAAAGGAAGCCTTACTTTCATCTGTATTAAGGTTTGTTTTAGCTCCTAAAGTAGCGATGAACTGAAGAGGGACGCTTCTCACCGTTTCGAAGCCTTGTTCAGGAAACCTTGGCACGCTAGCAGGCTTCGTGATGAAGTTGAAGGTGACCTTCGCGACAGCGAACATGCCGCAATAAATTGCACCCAGCGACTAGCTCGCCAGTCAGCAATACAGTTTCATAAACTACCCAGATATTGTGGGTGAGATTTGAACTGTGGACACAGTGAGGCTTCTTTAGGAGACACTGCTTGAAATTATTTATCTTGTTTTAGAGAACTTAGATGTTATTCAGAAAATCAAGCTTCGCAAGTGGGTTGAAAAAAATATACACCTAGAGCAGGCGCGTTTACTTTGGAATTAGCACAGAGCTTATGATTAGCACTCACAAGCAGCACTCGGATGTCTGCCTATTTTCTCGGTACAATAGGCGGGCTCCTAATTTCACCTGGATAATATCATAACGAGAATTACACACGAGGTGGACAACGCGTTCCTAGGAAATTAACTATTTTCGTCAAATCCAGAAAGTAAAATATAGGTTTTGATGTTAACAGTATTGAAGAATGTGGTCTCACATTACAACTTGTGTGGAAAATTGAAAGGCACTACTAAAGCCTTCTTCAATGCGAACATCTTGCCGAAAAGGGTCCTACATTAGTCGACGCTTCTCTGTGAGTGCCTCTGGATTTTCCGATGCCCTGGTGAACTAAGCTTTTAAGGTAACCATGGAAAGGGCCTATACCTTTATTCAGAATAAGTGCACTTTTAGTTCAGCAGAGAGGTTAATGTTTTGCTGTACACAACATACTGCATATTTGTTTTAAACAAACATTTGTCATTTCGTTTCGTTACTATTTATAATAACAGCGAGTTTATCACCGTTCCTTCGATGGGATCCAGATAAGCAAAGCCTGCATGTAAAGTCTTACTTTCCAACCAATCTACAGAGCGACGCCGTCGCCGCGACGAACTGCCTTTGGAACCACGGAGTGCGCACCGCTTTCTCGGTGTCAGTTACCATGCAAGGGCGCTGGTACACCACTAGGAGCGCTGGTAATGTGCCGAGAGGCCAAGGCCAGCAATACTTCTACAAGAACTGCTCCAGCTACACCGTATACGAACAGACAGGATCAATACAGGAGGTAAGCTTAGCTCCCGAGATATTTCTGTCCTGTGTGTAGACATAAGAAATATGTTCTCTAACACCTACCGCAGGCTAAATGAGTACTGATGAGCACCTAGCAGACAAGAGAATAAAAATTCAGTTTCGAGTCAGAGCTTTCGCCTAAGCGGAAAACATACGCGACAATTCTAGATAAAAACATTTTTGAATTGGGAAAGGGTAATAAACGCAATTTTTTCAAATATTGTAAGCTTTCAAGGTAAGAATCAGTATATCGGCACGTCTTCTGTCGGCAGGCTTGCATTTTTTTGTTAATAAAGTTCTTGCTATGAACGTTTTTTGCTAATAACGTTACAGTCATTCCTCATTAGTTTTCTATAGCAATTTTTAGGGCTCGATGCGAGCGATGAAAAAATTAAAAAAAAAGATTTTGCTACAGATCGGGAAAACGTATTATTACCTTCAATATTTCCATACAAGTACTTTACAATTTCCAATGTTCAAAAATTTTATCCAAGAACGTGAATATGAAGGGCCTGAAAAGATGTCAGTTACCAACAAGGTTGTCTTATGGCTAGTTGAGCGCTGATTCTCAGGTAGTCTTGATTGATTCATAACGGCAGCGATGGAGCACAAACACAAGAGAAGAAACACACAGACGATCGCCCGGAGATTTCGACCGTGTTTTTGCGTGTTTTTTAGCTTTTGTTTGTGCTTCTTTGCTGCCGTTCTGTATCAAGAAATCTACCTGCTAGCCCAAAAACTTGCTTTGCTCTGCTGCTCTTAATTTGAATTTCTTTTATGTTCACTGATGCTACAGTACTCTAGTAAGCCCATCATGTGCAGTGACTGACTTCGTGTCAGTCACTGTCAGCCATGTGTAAATATGATGGAGTCTTCCACAAGACCACCAATGTCCACAGACTCAAGTTGCCTTCCTTCAGATATTCACAGTATTCGTTACATAGTGCTGCCTCTATCCGGAAAAACACCAGATGCAGCACCTTTTCCTGCCTTTTTTTGTCCGGCCGGCACGCCGATGATCTGCAGTGACGGCAGTAATAGAAAAAATATGAATGTCCTAGGAATAAAAAAAAGCTCTCTTTATTTTCCTCAGTAATTATTCTGGACATATGTCTATAAAAATGATAAAAAATAGATAACAAGGAGAGAATTGTGCTTAAAACAATAAAAAGGCTGTGTCGGCTTGTCAAAACGACAAATTTTTTCTCTCAAATTGCAGTATCCCGCTGCAATTCTGCAATATTTTTCTAGTTGCGTCGTCACGACCAAGTTCACGCAATACTGAAGAAGTCTGTTTTTTCTACTAAAGTTTCTCTTGTTAATGAAAACTCACGTCGCAAAGTGCTAAGAGGATTTTGTTGTGACGAAAAAAACTTCACTTCTGTTTCTTCATAGGAATAAGTCGCGGTATGTTTCCTTTTGTGCTGTATATAGAACAAACTTTAGAAGCAGCTACTACGGTTGTCTTCAGTAGAATAAATCGACATGCGCCGCCTAAAATTCGCGAAATCAAGCGTCATTTATACTCCACAGACTCATTCTAAAGACCTTTTACCTTCTGAAATTCATCTGTGCCTGCGCAAATAAAAATAGGAGCGCAGGTTAGGATTTTCGGCAGTAAAAATTGATTCTCCTCGTTTGTGTCACTATTATTCTGAATTATTTCGTCTTTCCCAGCTCTCACTCTACGCGGAAAACTCGACCGATGCTGGAACACACTAAAACACATCCTTCAGTCACATTTTGTGCCCGCTTCCTGCACACCCACTAAATGATACCCAGGCGCTAATTCGCTGATATATTTTAGATGCCTCCGTTTTTTAGTTGCAGCTGCAAGAAGACTTAGGTCGACGCATGTTCAGGAAGTCTTATTTAACAGTGTGTAAGAAAGGCCGAGCAGTGATAACATTTTATGCGAAATTCACTGCGAACTTTTTGTTAACCGTGTTGGCAACCATGATCATGCGGTTCGCGGCGGCGGCCTGATTTGTCCTAGCGGTGAAGTTTATCAGACTAAAGTAGCGCTGTAGCGATGCCGTTTTGAGGCTGCAAGCGTAGATATATATAGTGGTTGCAATGAGAAGAATGCTGGCACTGCTCTTCTGCTCTTATCATTCCTAATCTTGTTGACTCAATCTATTGCCAAATAAGGAGAAACTAAAGGTTAACACCTCTAAAAATATACGCCATTGGCAGTCGCCAATCATTACTTTCAATTAATGTGTGCCCTTCGCATCCGCGTTACAGTTCGGAATATTTCTGCCGCGAGTTATCCGCTTGATCATATTTCAAACTGTTGTCACTATCACTTGGATAGAAGAGTAACTTCAGTTACAATGTCAAAGAGCCACAAGGCACTACGGATATCTATGCTCACTGTTCCCGCTGCAAATTCTGAGCACCGTTTCCAGTTCTCTCAACGGGAAAGCAGAAAACAGGTGGTCAAAACGAATTGCTGAAATATGGTTCAATATTGTCGAGGCTTTACTAAAGTTTTCAGGCCCAGTTCTCTGACAGCTATAAAGAGAACTATTCTCCGTTCAGCGAACACGGTTCTTCGTAGGGCACTCAGAGCATTTGGAACATAATCAAATAAATATACAATTTAGGTGTCGGTTTACAATTTTCAGAGCACAGAGAATATGTAATCAATATGCAGCTTCGAATCCTCATAAGCCATTGATTATTTCGACAATATGGTCACAGTAATATGCATTACCAATGTTCTCAAACTTACTGTAACACCTCGCAGTAAGTCGCTGGAATTTCAATTGCTTTCTCTTTATGTTTCAAGATGTGCGACGACCAAAGCCTTGGGTATGCCAGGAACCAAGCGTACGACAACACCAACAAGGCAGTTATCTCCTACGACGAAATCTACGGATTTGCGATAACGTTTGACAACGAGCAGTCTTTGCAATTTAAGGTTGGTAAAAAGGGACATTACCTCACAATTGGTTTCTCCTTCTAATATTGAAATATCTGCTCAGCACTTGTCCTCGTTGTAATTCCAGGCAGAACGTATTTCACATCTGATATGCCGTTTCTGCACGAACAGTGTAAAGCATGCGCTTTGTAATTTTTATAACTCGTAGAAGAGTGTGTCTAGCTTGAAAAAAGTAGTCAAGCTTTTCTCTTTTTTATTTTTATGCAAATGTGCTCCATTCCTTATGTTGTAAAATCTGCTGAAGTAATGGCCGGAAAGTGTTTTCAATTTCAACAATTTCAATGCAATTTCATGATATAGCTGCCGTTGTTTATAGATTCCGCTCTTGGAGCCGTTTTTTCGCAGGCGCTGTCACTGACTGCATCGAAGAGCTTCGCGTCACTCATCAAACTTCATGAAAGGGACAGTGAGCACAAATGGAAGCTAGCTACTGTCGATGCATTAGGAATTTCTAACAACAATTAAGCTTCAGTGATTGAAAGTGATGATTTTACTAGCAAGAACGGGACATAAATTGAAGCACAAGTGTCAACATCACCGGTCTATCTGGCAAGTAAAAGGGCATCGACACAGTTTTTTTACACGCATCATGAAGGCTGGGCTAAACCACCATTCACTTAAAAATGGCGTTCCGGGGCCCCGTAAAGGCCAACTAGAATCATTACAGTTACTGAGAGGGTGGACCTCAACAGTAGAGGTTTAAGAGTGAGGCGTCGGTCCTTTCAGATTCCGGCATCGGGAAGTGGTCGCCGAGACAGAAACGGGACTAGGAAAGAAGTCATAACTGCTTGCTGTAATGGCAGAAACGAAAATAGAAGCTCGTAATAGAGGGTTGAACTCATGTTCTAGATGGCCTGTTAGACGTCCGAACCTGTGCTTCGCATGGTAGTTGTCGATGTCGTCGACAACGTGGGCGTAACAAGCCACCTGACAGGTGGCATGTAGTAGCAGACCGGAACGCCAGCTGCCACGGCGACAGCGCAGGGATTACCAACCTTCCGGTTGGTAATCCTGGAGGGTACCCAGCAGCGTCACACCCCACCTGCCAACAGTGGCAGGGGGCGTGAGAAGAGTTCCACTCAAATTTCGCATTACCGACTATCGTAATCGTCTGTATATTTATATGCTCCACGCCGACACGCCGCCGTCGTTTCTTTCTTAGGGGCGGGATCGGCCAATAATAATAATAATTGGCTTTTAGGAGAGGAAATGGCGCAGTATCTGTCTCATATATCACTGGACACCTGAACCGCGCCGTAAGAGAAGGGACAAAGGAGGAAGTGAAAGATGAAAGAGGTGCCATAGTGGAGTTCTCCAGAGTAATTTCGACCACCTGAGGATCTTTAACGTGCACTGACATCGCACTGCACACGGGCGCCTTGGCGTTTTTCCTCCATAAAAGCGCAGCAGCTGCGGTCGGGTTCGAACCCGGAAATAAAAACATTTCTGTACACTGGTAACTGGCGCACCAAGCCACGCTTCTTCATACCCTGAAGTATCACACCCATGTCCTCGCTGGCCACGTGACCCACTGCATATTCCTTCTTAGGCGGTTCTCTTGCGGCTTTTGACGGGTTAAGCCTTCCGGCTTAAGGCGGGTAGCACACCACCGTGCAGCATCCCAATTTCTCTGACTTTCCACTGCGTTTCTATCGAAGCTCAAGGCGTTAATCCGCACCCGTTTGCAATGTGGCAGTCGACAAGCTCGCAAATGGTGATATGCAGAATCTAAGTGCTCGAAGGACTGTTCCTTTCTGGAAAACGTCAGCATAGAAAAACAGAGCTGCACAGTCAATTTTCGCTAAAAACAAATTTCTTAGAACTTTCGTGCATGAGCCTTTAAGAAAATGAGCGATAATGTAAAAACACACTTTTTAGCCTTTCAGACCGCGTCGGAAATCTGAAAGCGCGTTATATCGCAAAGCTGAGGGGAATATAGAAAATAGCGTGATTTTTTCATGCTCTCACAATTTCAGAATCACGTATGGCACGTGCGAAAAGTTAAAATAAAAAAGCTCAAATCTTCGTGTAGCGCCTCTCCCCGCCTGCTAGCTTCCTTTTTGACTTGAATTGCATATTCTTTTTCCTCTCCGAACGAACAGCCGTTCTCCAGCTTTCATTCACGCGGAAATCACTTGTTCTTTCCATGAAGCTTGTCGTTGATGGAGCTTTTTTTTTTTGGAGTGGGGGTAGGGGGAGGAATTCTTAAATCCATTCCTAAATGCCATGCACGCATCATGAACTTCGCACTCGCGCTGATGCGATTTAAGAAAACTTGCATAAATCAAGAATTTGCCATCATCGGTTTTCTGCGTCTCCAGGATTTTGGTTCTGCCAGGCAACTCTAAGCCCTGTTTGCGGAATTCCGTTACATGGTGCCAGGATTGAGAGGCATCTTCTTTCTTATACCACGCAACCATCTCACTGATTTTTCGCCCCTAACTTCCCGAGCCTTCATACAAACAGAGCTTACAGCGCTCAATGTCCCTCGCATGATTCGTTCAGCGACATTTTTCTCCGCATCTGACTTCCGGTTCCAATTAATGCGTGTCAATCTTGACTGCCACCAACGTACCAAAATCACCCGACTACTCATGATAAAGCTTTTATAAAGACGAAGCGCGTCAAACCTATGTGCAGGTATGCGACGCATTGAAGAGTACCCAGCGGCAATTGGGAGTGGCCGTGTACGACGTGAATTACGACGCCAATACAACCCAGTGCGACGAAAGGTGGATCAAGGGCAGCTGGGAGAGGCTGCGCTTCCTGTACAGGCTTCAAAATTCTTTGAACGACGCCTACCTCCACCCAGACAAAAACTTCGACTGCCTTCAGATCACGTGACAATGAACGAAAATAAAACGACGTGATCTTCTGCGACGTTTACGTATCCTCAAGCGCATTGTGATTTAGTTTTTGTCCACCAACAATGATATGACAAATACAGTTCGCTCCTTCCCACTGAGTGGCTATTTTTTGTGCAAATCGAAAAGGAAAGCTTCATTAAGATCAAATTCTTTGCTCTTGTTTTAATCCGGCGTTGTTTTTCAGGGTGCTGAAGGCTGCACGGAGCATTGAAACCCTTTTTCGGTTTCTTTTTTTTATTTTGGCCTGTCCCGCCAATAGTGCATTGCTCTAGCTACCGGACTATCGCCAGTGGCATCACTCGAGCCACTGCCAGCGACTGCTAGATAGCCACCACAGCGCAAGATTATTCTTACATACGGGACGACGATGACTCGGAAAGCAAGCACGTAAGCGTGGCTGACACCATACTTGCACACTACACTTTCCTTATGTGGTCAGGAACAAACCAGTTACCTTAAATACCACATATTTCATGCCTTATCACCAGTGCTCCACGTTCTACACAAGCTTAAGTCACCAATTTCACATCATACAACCGTGTTTCCCGTGCGCTTTTTTACGGCCGAAGGATAAACGAGTGTCCGCTAGAACACTTTCGGGGATTAATTGCAGCGATAGACTGGCAGGCGGTGTACAAAGAACGCGATGTTAATACAACTTTTGACACTTTTCTTGCCAACATTAAAAGATCGTACGACGCGGCTTTCCCGTTACGGAGCGAACGAAACAGAAATAAGAAGGTACGAAAACCTTGGATTAACTGTCGTCTATATAATGACATAAAAAAGAAAATGCGATGTATCACCTTTTCGTAAGAACAAGGGATCAAAAACAGTTTGCAGCTTTTTAATAATTGAGGAAGCGACTTCAAAGCGAACTGAAAAAAAACGAAAAAATGAGTATTATAAACAGCTGTTCTCAGACATACTCAAATAACCGAAACTGATATGAGATGCTGTGAATAAAATAAGTAGAAAGTCAAGTATCAGGTCACGAACACGGTATCTGAACAAAAGCCAAGTAACAAGCATGAACGAAAGTTTACTGCAAGCTGGATCTTGTGCTTCAAGCAGGTAATGAAAGTGTGGCTCATGCAATCGATATCACACCTGTGACTAGCACTACTTTCATGCAGCCCACAGACAGCGCAGAGATACGGAATTTAATACACAAAGTGAAACGTACTGCTTCGCCCGGACCCGACGGAATCCGGCCGGAGCCGATTCAGTGCGTCTCAAACGAGATAATTGAAGTTCTAGCTTACATTGTTAACTTCTCAATATCTTCAGGAATTTTTACAGAGGCCTTAAAAAGTGCGCGAGTGACACCAATCCACGAAGGCGGTACCTCAGGGCTCATAACTGGACCCACTATTGTTCCTTATGTACGTAAATGACATTGTACGAATACCTGAGTCACCAGACATGGCAATGTATGCCGATGATACCAATGTATTTTTTACATCCAATGACATTTTCGAACTTGCTTTCAGCGCAAATACTTACCTAAATCGTCTGTCAGAATGGCTGAGAAAAAACAGCCTAGAACTCAATACAGCAAAAACAACATACATTTTATTCAGGCCTCGTAACAAAAACATGCATAGTGACATTAACTTATATTTTAATGACACGGAAATTACCAGCGTTAAGGAAAAAAATTCTTAGGTGTATGGTTTGATGAGAATTTATCGTGGTGTTGTTCACATATAAGCAGGTTATGCAATGATCTTTCTAAATTTGCCGGTATTATTAAAAGAATAGCCCACCTAATTGCTCTTTGGCTCAAACAACAGTTATAAAATGCCCTTTTTTTAATCAAAGTTCTGCTATGGGATCTTGATATGGGGAACAAAAACAACAACAACGAAATACAACAAGCTAATTCTTTTACAAAAGCGCATTCTTCGTGTATATAGCAATTATCATGGTCGTTATATAGATCTTGCAACCGCTCCATTATTCCTGCGTTATTCACTTCTTCGCGCATACAAAATTTATTATAAGAAGCTTCTGCTTACAGTACATAAAGAGAAATTTTTCTCTAAAACATTCAATAAAGATACACCTCGGCACCTTCTACGGCGAAACATCGGACACAAGCCGAAAACAAGAACAAATTATGGAAAGCAAACATTTTTATATCAGTCAACTAAAATATTAAACGAGGTTGAGGAACTGTTAGACTTTAGCGCTCCTGTGGGTACTTTCAAAAATAGGTTAACCGCATTGCTACCTGCCGATATTGTTTTCTTTTCTTGATCAATGTCATTCTGTTTCATTTTTATTTGTTTGTATGTACGTACATCCGGTCACAAAATGAATATATACAGTGCAGTTGTGATATGTTGCATTGTGGTTGTGTAGTGCGTATTACAAGTGTAATATGCTTGTACTTATGTAAATTCTGTACTTTTGCCTTCTATATGTATTTCCTTGTCTTATCACTGCTGTCGAAACTGTTTGCTGTAGGGGGCTGGGACCATTCGTCACGTCATTGGTACCTTTATTGCCAGTATCCACTCGCTATGACGAGGAAATAAAGTTCATTCAATCATTCAATCAATCTATGTTGCCCGTTGGAAACCCTGCCATTGACGTGATAATGCCTGACTCGGGCAAAGGGCTTCACCTCAAAATTGAAAAGTTGATAAAAACTGAGGAAGCAGAGAAGCAAATTAAGGAGAAACTCGTGTTTGTGCTTCATCGGCTAGCGTCACCCAGCTAGCTGTTGTCTGGCTGTGTGTGCCTCGACCATCAGATTATGCCGTTACGGATTTGTCTATATAGGTATTTAGGAGTAGACACTCACTGCCCGCCACCGAGGAGAGCGCGCAAGGATAGTGTTCGCGCTCTAGAACATACGCCGACCGTTAAGGCACATTGGCACTGCGACATAGGGGCCAACCAAGGGTCCCACTAGGAGCGGAATGAAGGACGCAGCGAAGCGGCGTGCTCCGCTCCGCTCCTGCAGCGTTACGTTCTCAGCCTCTACTTTTTAGAGGGCACCGCATCGAAGTTTTGCTGCGAACTAGGCTGCTCATGATGGCTGGTGATGGTGCGGGCCGAGCCCTTGGATGGTCGTCGCAGCCCATGACCCTCTGGGTGGGATGTTTTAATTGTTAATTTGAGAAGTCCAGCCGGCTTCTGAAGCCGACTCGACTCGATAATGGGTAACAATTGCTTCGCACTCTGCAGCTCTTCGGACTACCAGACTTGCACGGATCATGTTCCCCTTTTTAAAGCTCCGTCGGAGTATCCTCGCCCGGAATTATGTAACCCTGCTAGTCCCAGTGCACACAATGTGTTAAAAGTGAGCAACCATGTCCAATATGTTCTCACAAGATCAAAAATTAGTATGTGCGTCTGAGCAGACTACTTATTTATCGTCCAAGTACATGGCAGAAATGCTGTCACTGTGTCAGCTCCAGGCACACGACCCTAGCCCATCAATGATTAAATGTTTTTGCCTAATGTGGTGAATACATGGAAACACACATGCACAATACTGGATTAAAGCATTTTTGAACGAGAAAGTGCTTACGAACGCAATTTTCTCGTATATTGTAAAATTTTACAACAATCAATACGCTTTCATAATTTTGCTTTTAACATTTTTGCTGTCGTCAAAAGCGTTGCCCATTGGTTTTTTATGTTAGTATAAACTGCTGTACGCGAGCGATGCAAAAACGTAAAAACATTTTGTTACACATTACGAAAAAGGAACAGTGTTGGTTGATCAAATGTTTTAGGGCAATCGCCCAAGGTGGAGTAAATTTGTAATAATGGAATAGTTACTGACTGGCAGCCACCCAAACGCAGCCATAAGGCTACAAATGAAAGCTTTACAGCTTTCTCGGAAACTTCGGAATAAAAGAATACGTTCTGCTCCGGGGTTAGAACCCGGAACCACAGCTTCACCGGAGCAGTCGCTCTACCAACTGAGTCAACCGGGACGGTAAGCTTATGTTAGGGCGAGAGCGAATTGAGCATTAATTCGAAAGGGAAACAGTGTTGGCCAAATTTTTTAGGGGAATCCACCATGGTGGAGTAAATTTGTAATAAGAGAATAATTACTCATTGGCATCCGCTGAAGCGCAGCCATAGGGCTACCAAGAATATTTACTGCCCCTAGGGAGAATCCCCAAAAACATTTGAACAACACTGCTCCTAATTCGCTCTCGCCCTACCATAAGCTTGCCGTCCCGGTTAGCTGAGTTGGTAGAGCGATTGCTCCGGTGAAGCGGTGGTCCCGGGTTTGGACACCAGACCAGGACGAATTTTTCTTTAACTGCGAAGTTTCCGAGAAAGCTGTAAAGCTTTCTTTTGTAGCCGTGTGGCTGCGCTAAGTGGATGCCAATGAGTAATTTTTCCCTATTAGGAAAAAGGACGGTTAGCTTCAATATTTCGTTTACAGTACGTAACATTTTTAAATAGTAATAATTATTGGTTTTAAAGGAAAAGAAATGGCGCAGTATCCGTCTCATATATCGTTGGACACCTGAATCGTGCCGTAAGGGAATAAAGGTGGGAGTGAAAGAAGAAAGAAAGAATGAAAAGCCGTAGTGGAGGTCTGCGGAACAATTTCCGCCACCTGGGGATCTTTGACGTGCACTGACATCGCACAACACACGGGCGCCTTAGCGTTTTGCCTCCATAAAAACGCAGCCGCCGCGGTCTGGTTCGAAACCGGGAACTCCGGATCAGTAGCCGAGTGCCATAACCACTGAGCCACCGCGGCGGGTCGTAAGAATTTATCAATACTCAAAATTTTTGTCCAAGATTGTTGCACATGGCGGCACGTGGGCTATGAATGATGCTCTACGCAGGCGGGCTCCGGAACAGCTTAGACCATTATTCTTTTCTGATATCGCACAGCAAACGTGCCAGTTTTCGCTTCGCTTGCATAGAAACCCGGCAGCCACAGTCGGGATTGCATCCACCTTCTCCGGATCAGCCGACAAGCGCCCTATGCACTGTAGCATTCCTAGGTTCAAAAGTCAGGAGGTCACGGCAGCAGTGATCGAAGTAATTGGGGCTAGTAATGGCGTTCTGCGCCCTCTCTGGTCAATGTTCATGACTCTTCAATTTCTGAAGAAGCACTTATATAGGCAGTCTAGGAGCGAAAGGGCGCGGTAACGCTGCAGCTGTACATAATGGCTCCATAAAAGAATGTGCTATGGAAAAGAAAAATATAGGCGGAAACGTTTACAATAAGTAAGATGCTGCATAATTTGCAAGAATTTCAATTTGCTGCTGAAGCACTTCTTCGCAGAACATTACAAAGGGCAGTATAGTCGCTTTAGCAGGCCCACTGCAATTCTTCAGATGACATACACCAAGTCCTGTTTAAAGCAGCGTATGTATTATGTGGTGACGGACTAGAAGAGACGAACTGTGCAATGGCACGGGCAGGAGTGCTCGCGCCAGGTTATCCGTCATTTGAAATCATTCTGAAGCCATCAGTCCTCTTATCTCATTCATCGGCTTGCCGTCACGTAAAATATAGTGCGATGTGCTGGAGTCCCTTCGTCGCCATTCTGGTCCCGGCGCTTCGGCGTCCTGCGCCTATCGTGTTCGTCGGCTGTGTGTACCTGGTCCGTCCCGCCCGGCTGTGCCCCAGCCCGCCAGACCTGAAGCGACCTCGCCACTCACCCCAGCCCCGTCCCCCGCCCGGAACACAAGACACGACGAATTGGCGACGTTGCCGCGGCAAGAATGACGCGACCGACCCGAGACGCTGCCTACACGTGAGGACACCGCACCCCTGCCCATACCGTTCGGTGCGTACAAGGTCCTCTGCTGTCGGCTCCTGGCACCCTACTGCCCGGATGCTTCGTAGACCGAACCTCATTCGCCGTTCGTTTCATCCACTGTTGCGACAAGCCCTTCGCCTCCATTTTTTCACCATTTTGCAAGCCCATCGTCATCTAAGGAACTTCATGTTCACTGCCGATCTTCTCGTTCGCGATCGGGATAATACCCCGGCGGCTCCGGACACTGTGACGGACTAGAGGAAGACGAACTGTGCAGTGGCAAGGGCAGGAGTGCTCGCTTCAAGCCGTCCGCCATTAGAAATCATTCTGCGGCCACCTGTCATCTCAACTCATTCACTGGCTTGCCGTCATGTAACACTATCCCTACGTGCGTACGCCAATCTCTCCTTGATATGGTCAACCAGTCAACACCGCGGTGCTTCTGTAAAGGATCAGGATAGCTGGAGTAACACAAAGAGAATTTTCTGAAATCCCTTTGACGTCGCTTCGCGAAAAGTAGCAAGCACTAGCCACTCAAACGTGAAAACTGCCTGTTTGGTTTCAATTCGCACACGGCAGTCGCGTATAGCAGCGGAGGCGTCCCTCTATCTTGCAAGAGAGAGCGCATTCCATTCCTGGCTCCAGAGGGAGTAGAAGTTCTGAAGTGGACAAAGTGCAGAGATGTCCTTGAGATTCTTGTGCACATGAAACAACCTCAGTTAGCCGAAATTAGTCATGTTCTCTACACAGCAGACCTCATCTCTATATTGCGTTGACGCATTGCACTGCAAAAACAATAACGCGACAGCGTTTACGCAACAAATCGCCTTCAGCGTTGTGAGCGAAAAATCAGTCATGACTCTGGCAGGTGCTCTCCAGAGAGCTCCCTACAAAACATATGGGCCACCTAGGTCACGTAAGCTTGCGACGTTCTCACAACCTGCCCACCGTTGATGGTGGCAGATAAATTAATGATTGGCCGCTTTGGAAAAGCAACAAGAGCCGCACAACGCCCACCGTTGGGAGCACCTGCCATCGCAGGGCAGTGGCGCATGGCTTAACCGCTACCCCAGGAGGGGTATGAGGACTTCCGGTGATCTATGAATGTTAAGTAGAAGTTATGCATATATGGGAATTAACTCATCACACTATCACCGTCATGGCCTTGAGGCGGAGCTCATGTACCCGCCCAATTTTTTTTCGTATAAGAAGGTTCTTTGTGCCATTTGTGGCTGCGTACGCGTTCAGGCACTGTGTACTAAGTATTCGTACAGACCTTTACAGAAATTCTTCTTCAGATAGTGTCGGAGTTGTCATGAGCCGACCATGTTGAATTTGTGTTGAGACTAGGACAACCTACTGTTGGTGATTTACTGAGGCAGAGTTGAAACTCAACAAAAAAGTGGCCACCATGCCAGAGTTGAGCATTATCAGTGCCAATTCAAAGTTTTTTTCACATTGAACTCATGTAGCAATTGCTGGACAGATTCAACATGCCATGTTGAATTTATGTTGGGCACATAAAGGTTCCCTGTAGAAAAGCCTCCACCATGGCTGTGCTGAGAGAGCTCAACATTGATGCTGTGTTGTTACCTCGCTGAAAACAGTTCAGTGAATAATGCCATTTTTCAATAAAACTTCTACGGCACAGAATTTAATGCTTACCAAGCAAGACATAAAATCGAAATACTTGCTTAGCTGTCCTCGAGTACCTTTTAACGTGACAGCGTTAAAGGCCCAGTTCTCCAGAAAATCCGGCGTTGGCGTTTCATGCGAAAAATCATGAACATGCCTCCGGCACGTGGTAGTTGAGAGATGACATGGCCGGGCACCAATAGGTCGGCTGGTTGTGTGATGTGTGGAGACAGCACAACATGGTCGAGTAACTACTTTGAGATGGGAGGGTGTGATGTAAATTCAACCGGCACTCTTTGATCCAGAGTAAGACACGCTACCCCTAGGCCATGCAGGAATGTTTGTATGGCTTAGTTAAAGCATGTCTTTATATCGATATCGGGTAGTCTTGCACATAATGTGATAGATTACGTCTGTTTCCTAACGAGCAAGTATGCAAACTAAGATCCAAAAGCGGAGCCGCAGACAGCAGCCATTAACACCGTCGCGTCATACCCTTAAGAGGGGAGCTTGCTTATGTGTTTCCCTAAGTTCTTATTTTGCTGCTGGTTAATTAAGACCAGACGATGGGCAGTGGCAAATTGAATGCCCTATTTACTTTATTTCCCGGGCGATCATCGATGACAGACTTTTCTTGATATACTTAAAGCCAACAGCGGGAAACATGATGCTGACGTAGACTGTAAAATATGAAAAGAATATAAAGCACTCAGTGTCCACAATAAAACCTTACATGTGCAACAAGTGCGTCAAAAATGCGAGATTATTCCACCAACAGTGAAAATAAAATGCGGTCTACACTGAAAACTTAGCCTATGGTTAATAATTTTGATTTTCCTTAATACACGTGAGAAATGTGGGGCTTTCCATTTTAGGCAACTGACAAATTACCACGATGCACATGAAATAGATGATATCACTTTGCCAGAGCAAATATAACTATCTGACAAAAACGATGAATGAGAAATAAGAGACGCCACAGCACAATTAGATACTGAAAGACGAATGGATGTCCTCTCACTTGTTATTCTGTGTTATTTAAAGCAATTTAGTTTTTCCTCACACTGCTTTTTTCTTTCACCAGGAGCACTGCACCAATACCTCGCTTAACTAAGCACATTTGCATCCTCAACATAAAATAATAACAGGTGAGTTAAACTTTGTTGTTACGATGAGGTGAAACTCTCAAAACAAGCCAAAGCTCTACATGCAGATAGAAAGCAAGCGCACTCGCCTAACACTGCATTCAGTCGCACAGGGTGAAGGCCCTCTCTCACCGGTAGGTGTCCTTGGACATAATTTTTGTGCCCAAAGAGGGACTTCTCCCTCAACTTATCATTTACGAGCAGATGCCTCAAAAAGGCCTGAGCGAATTTGTCCGATACGCTGTTGCAGGTTCGGTTCCCGCCCCTTTATGGCAGCCTTCGAAACAATAACCCCCCCCCCCCTCCAGTGTAAAACCTGCAAGCAACAAATCAATTATTAGTGAAAAATAATGATTTTACATAATTTGGAAAGGCAATTAGCTTGATATTATTTTCAAGCAGGCATCAAGATTATCTTATTAACCAATAAAATAAATCAACACAGTCTGCTGATGCCAAGTGCTGAAGAGAAATAGTGCAGGAGACAAGCAAAATTACAATAGGGATGGTAACAGGTTCCCTCTAAGTGGCTAAGTAAGGCATGGCAGACCAATGTAGAAAGTGAGAAAAATTTAATACTGAAGATAGTAACAAACAAAAAATAGAAAGCTGTATCCAAAGAAAGCCGCAAGACTACTGCCCTAGACAAAAAAAGCAAATGACATATGATTGTGCAAACATATACACGCACGAACACACACACACACACACAGGCACGCACGCACGCACGCACGCGCACACACACCTACCTATTAAGCATGAAGTACCTTTAGCTGTTACCAATAGCTGTAGACTGAAATGAAGACTCATAAGGCTAAATATACGGCTAGACCTCACAGAGAAAAAACAATCCGAAACTCTCTGGTATCCAGCTGGAAGCAAGTAAAAGGAACCAGCGTACCCCAAGCAGAAGTATGCCTTGCAAGTCCTCAATGGCTCATGTATTATGGCAAAGATCCAGGCGGCAGCATATACCTTTGTGTTTGTTACGCCCAATCTCTCTCCACACCTCTCAGAAACCAGGTTGTGTGCCTATAGCATGGATGTGACTCGAATACCAAGTCTGTGTTTGCTTGCTGCCAGCCGGGAGCTGAAATAAAAACACATCCCAAGATTCTAGTGCTTACTATCCTAAAGGACAATGCACACAAAGGACCAAGTAAGTGCTTCTGTGTGTCAGCGGAGCACCACGTTGCCACTCACCCGATGCGCCTCGTCTTCAGGCGGCAGCAGCTCGCATGCACATGCTGGACAGCGAGAGATGACGGTGGAGCACATGGAATAAACTCTCTAAACGTTTGTCCTGCTCACTTTTTGCGCTTCCCGCAATTCCACCAGCAGAAAGGCAATAGGCAGGCGGTGGCACCTGGCAACCAACACAAACTTGTTCACACAACAAATCCCCCCCCCCCAACCTAAAAAAAAAGCACGAGAATGCATTAATTGAGATATTACTGATGGAAGAAAGCATGCTCAGGGATGGGTGTGCATCTTCAAAAGTTGAAAGCTGCCACTGCCGCCAGAACTTGAGTGAAGCCCGTGCGCCTGTTTTTGGCCAGCAATGCCTGTGCCATTCATAGGCGAGGTGGAGCCAGTGACACCTGATCATGCTTCAGGAGTTCAATACAGTAGACTGCCGCCAGAATTTTGGAAGAAAGACACTTGCGCCTGATTTGGACTGCGAAGCGTGCGCCACCCGCCGGAGGAGGGGCCAGTGACGTCTGATCATGTGGTGCTCTTGTGGTGCGGCCGGACTACAGCCTTTAACAGTCCATGCCATAGACACACTTTTTTGCGTTTGAACAAACATCACATGCCTTCTGGATCAAAAACATTCCTGTTTAATGCAGTGGCCATAGAATGTGTTACGCTTTTTCTACTTTTTTCTTCTTACTGTTACTCTTTCTTCTTACTACACCTGCACATAATCACGAAGTTAGCAATGGAGGGAAAACCTCAGGGTGATTTTCAACGTTTCGATAACAGGACGTGTCTTCGTCCGAGCCCAGACGAAGGCAGCTCCTTTTGTCGAATCGTTGACAAGCACCCTGAGGCTTAAACCTCCCTTGTTCAATTTGTGATCATCAAGAACCACGTGGCCAACCTCTATCTGCCATATACGCTTGTGCATAGGTAAATGAGAAACAGAGGCAAGACCCAGCAGTTCAAGGATGATAGTGGCCGGCAGTGTGCCCAATAAGTACTATGCGACGCCGCGGTGGCTGAGTGGTTATGGCGCTCGGCTGCTGGCCCGAAAGACGCGGGTTCGATCCCGACCGCGGCGATCGAATTTCGATGGAGGCAAAATTCTAGAGGCCCGTGTACTGAGCGATTTCAGTGAAAGTTTAAGAATCCCAGGTGGTCGAAATTTCCGGAGCCCTTCACTACAGCGTCCCTCATAGCCTGAGTAGCTTTAGGACGTTAAGCCCAATAAACTAAAATAAACCAATAAGTACTGTGCACAGTGGCTCACCACAGGGGTGCTGCTGCGTGCAGTGGGAAGAAACACAGTGGAAACCTTTAGAGGAAAGGTGATACGACACCACGCGAGTGCGAAGTACTGCTAAGGAGGTGTACGGGGACTTTAGAGCAGCGTGCGCGTATGGTTATTCGACCGTACGGTAGAGAAGAAGAAGACGCTGCAAGCGTCCGTTGAGTTCACGCCCCAGATTGTGAGCGGTTTATCAGAAGCGCCCTCTCTCATGAACAGCACGCTTCAGTGAGGTCATGAGAATGGCAGCGTAAATACCTGATGGCGATGCTCTAAGGCAAACCAGCAATCTGGCTTAATTTTGTCATTTATACAACAATTTGTAAATGCGGTCAATTTTTCTTTATTCTTCCCATTCATGCAAGTATTGACGAAATTCAAGCGTAGAGAAAAATTTCTAATATTTCAGCTTTACTTTAGGCCAGTTGTACTTGTTCGGCATACTGTGCCGTGAACCACAGCTAAAACCGTCTCATGTCTACACAACTTGCTCGGCGGTGGACCTGAATATCGCGAGAATATAGCACGGTCAACTGACGCCTTAGATCATCCAGGCATCTATTGATGTCTGAGGCGAGGCAAAGCACGGCTGCGATCCAAATAACCGTTCCACCGTGGAACGAATAGTGCTAAAACAGCTCTATCTGACACACAGAAAGCGCAGATGTAAACCCAATGTTGTCCCCAGCCTAAAAACTGCCCAGTCATTTCAGACGTGCCTCTCTGCCCGCTTATATACGCGTAGGTATGAATGGTGCCGGAATGACAATTCTTAAGTATCTCTTCACTGCAACGCGAAACATTTACCACAACACGTCTGCGTCATAGATGATGTCATTCGCAGGCAATGTACAGTCTAGTCCAAAAGACTTAAGGTCATACCGTTCAGCTCCAGCGAAATGAATGTTCTTAGAATGCTCCGTGCAACGGATCATTAAAAACACAAGTCAAGCAGGAAGCTTCTCTACCTCAAGAAGAAACCTTTTGCTAGCATTTCAAGGTCATTCAGTTTTTAATAGTGCCATAATGGCTCTGTTATGCGGCTGAAGCGTGAAGCTTTTAGCTTTAAGACATTTGACCAAAACTGTACATGTAAAATATACAGTGTCAGCACCGCTGTCATGCATGAAAGATGCCGTCTAAGAAGCATGCTGAAACAGACCTTGATCCGTTCAAAAGTGATGCAACCATAGGATATCTAGAGAAGGCATTTAGCGTGTCATGTTAGTTTTTAATGTCGCCTCGTGCTGTGGTATCATCGCACGCCATGAATAATGAGGCGAGATGTCTGTGCTGCCAGCTAGATAAACCACGCGGTGAGGGCCGCAACCTTGGCCCTTAGCTGTCATACGCTGAAAGCCTGTTTTGACATGCCAGGCTTCCTTAGTTTTTCCTCAACAGCTCGGCTTGATCCGATTCATATTTCCAACGTAACGAGTATTGAGTTCCAGAATATGCTGCATCATATATTGTCTCGTCATTTCCAGTGGCTCCCATCGTCGAGCTTTTAAGGGATAGCAGGTAAAACACAGATAGTCCTTATGCATTCATAGATGGAATTACGCGCGGAAAGCGTAGGTCTCGCTGTTCACATCAGAAACGTATGTGAAAAGATTGAAAGGGTCCGCTAGATTTTTTCGCAGAGCGTGATGTTCGATCACTTCTGGCGTCCATACACTTTCATGAGGGCACGCTGCCGGCGGCTCTACAGAAGCACTAATAACGAGCCGAAGAACGCGAAATTTCTTACACCTCAAAAGGTGGGTACCTTTATGAACTCTTCTCACCACAGGGGATCAGTGATAAACAGAGATTTTAGCGCTTCCAGCTACATAAAATAAGTGGCGATAGGCGAGTTTATTGCCCCCAGCTGTGAATAAGGTAGATTGTCGAATCTCCTTAACGAAAGCCTGCCTACTTATTTCCTTGATTTGAAGTATAAGATTGTCCTGATTTTATTAGTAATTGCCTTAGTAAACACCTTGTAGGACACGGAAAGTAACCTGCGTTGTCTGTTTTTGTTTATTCAAGCCTTTGAGGTGTTTTTTGTTACCGATTAGGATTATGTTATCGCTCTTCCAAGTTTCTGGAACGCTTGAGGTTATGAGGAATTACGTGTACAAGGCGGCTAGTTTTTCTTGCACAACCTCACCTTCACCCTTCAATATATCTGCTCTTACCTAATCCTAATACTTTTACTTCATCTTCCGTTACTGGCGGTATGACGCATTGCTATGCGCTAGTTCCTGTCTCATTAACGTTCTGATACACTGGCTACTTACTATATAGATTTGTGCAAAACTCTTCGGCTACTTTAACTATCTTCTCCATATTCCTAAAGGCATTTGCCACTGTTATCTCCTAACGCATACATCTGATTTTTACCTATGTCTAAGTTCCTCTTCACCGCTTTTAGGCTACCGGTATCTAAAGCATGTTCGATTCTCTCCATATTAAATCCTTGAATGTCGGTTGCGTTGCGCTTATAACTTCTAATAGCTCTGCCAGTTCAATTCTGTCCGTGGGGTTAGGTATTTTTATGCTTCGGCGTTCCTTAATAAAGTCTGTCCTCTCCTAAGATAGCTTCCCGGTATCCTATAGAACCGTCCAATTGCCTGCTTCTACTGCGCACTTCGCAGTCATAGGTGTCAGATTATCGTTCCTTGCTTGAAAATTAACGTCGTCGTCCTCAGTTAAATATCAATATCTGTTCTGAAGCGATATTGTGTATTCCTCTACTTTCCCTCTTACTGCTATGTTGTTAATAGGCTTCAGTTTTACTAGTTTCTTCCGTTCTCTGTTGGTCAAACCTAATTCGAGACCTTACCATCCGGTGGTCGGTACAACGCAGCAAGATCACAAGGTAAATGTATAGTATGAGGCCTATTTCATTCTATATATATTATATGTTATGAAGTATACAAAGCCTATTTCCGGATTCTAGTGATATAGAGATTTCTTCACTCCAAGTGTATTTTTTTAAAAGCTATATGTCCGAAAAAGAAATAACAGGTAATAATAATAATCATTTTACTAGCATTCATGAGGAGTTGACTCAGGCATACTGGACCCAAACAAGCATCGCTGCCAACAACAAAACAAGCAAACAAACACAAACTGCTTACAAGCATACGGTGATCAGAGAGTCCTTTTGAATGTACACATCATAAGTTGAATGAAGTTGCGGGAATTGATTTGAACAGTATTTCCTCCCACATTAATGAGCACTGCGCTCCCAGACTATTCTCAAGGTACCTAGTAAGAGGCACAAAATAGATTTTTAGTAAAAACAAAGATTTTATGCGGCCTGTTGAGCGCAGATATAACAGGTATTTGTTAAGGTCAATAATCGTCTATAATATGAAAAATACTCGCACCTTCTCTAAGCGGTTCGGATGTAGAAATAAGAACGAGAGCTTAAATCGTGTGCAGCAGCTAGCATGGGTGTTTCAAAGAAAATTTCAACACGTAGGTAGCAGACTTAAACCGCCGCGGTGGCTCGGGTGCTTTAGCGTCCGGCTACAGACCCCAAGGTCACGGATCTGATGTCAAGTGCGGCGGCACATTTTTATCGAGGAAAAATGCGAAAGCGCCAATGGCTATGCAATATGCATGGTAATAACTTCAGGTGTGTCTATGTTGATCCATAGCTCTCCAAATGTTGTGCCCTTAGACATGTGTCGCTTCGGGATGTTAACTTCCATGCAACGATAACAGATGTCAAAATAAAGTCAACGCTTATTATAAAAGCGAGGTTCAGGAGTTGCTTTCTAGACACACATCTTAAGACAGCGCACGCAACTTTATCGTATTCAAGGTGGTATTATAAGATGTAACTTCATAATAATCGAGTTTTATAGTGAATTAAGCTCGGGTATGCAGCAGCGTCTAGCACGCAGAAAGCCTGAATGTATGATCTAGCTGTAAACTCGTGTTACGATAAGTACGCATAGAGTTAAATGTCTGGATAAAAATGAAAACGAAAGAAGATTGTGGCCAAAATGACGACTGTTCATTTTGTACGATTTCATGAGGGCGGTCTCTAGAAATCTTAACTTTATAAGTAATGCGTTCAGTATAACCTGTGCAGTAAGCCCAACTTGGCCATTACTGACGAATTAGGCATCTTCTCTTGTAGAAAAAGCTTCCGTCCGTTCTCTCAGACCTCTATGATCTAAACTTTTTTCAAGGCATTGAAGCCTATTCGCGTGATATTGGAGTAGTACAGTGGCTTTGCCTCTAACTTTTTGTATGCGGCGTGTGTTTGAAGAGCTCAACGCAGACCATTCGGCGCATTTGGGTCCCCTGGTGTGATGCTGTGCACTTTTCACCAGTTGTGTTTATCCCGTCTCACATGGTTTGTCTTTGTTCTTACCTTTTGCTTTGAAACCTGATAAGATAACAGCATTTTAAAAACACCGCTCTCGCGAGACCGTTTTCATCGTTTATTTTTTCAACCTTTGCAGCTATCTCCAGTCAGCTAAATCACGCTGTGCGTTAAGTTTATTTCATTCTTTCAGAGGGGCGCCACCCTAAACGCTTCCTTATGTGTTGCCCCTAAGCGTTTGTCCATTTTCGTTTCAGGTTAGCTTGTCTCCGTAACAGCACCTCGGGAGGCCGAATGCACTGCGCAGCCAAATGCAGTAGGGGCCTGGCTTTCTCAGCTGAAGCCTGTCACGGCTGCTGGAATTTGTTGTTCTAGTTTTATATGATATAGGAACGACTTCTACAACGGCATTGTTTGGGATGGAACCTAATGGTTCAAATTAATGTATTACTGAAAGAAACTACAACATGACCGTGTCCTCAGCACGCAGCTTCCAAGAATCTACACACCGCTTTGAAGTATGCACTTGTCACTCTGACCACTACAAACCACTCACCGCACATCGGCTTCGTGAGGCGAAGTATGCTTTTACTTAGATGTTCAGTTCAGCTACTGAAGCCAGCGAGCGACCTGTTTGGCTTTCCCAAATAATCTTATGTCGACATACATGCCCTGCCTGCAGCCGCACATCTGATTCAAGCTGGAGTTTTTCCTCCTCGTAGAGACGCATGGGTCCGCAGAAAACTTTTCAAGCTAGAAGCCATCAACCAAGGCATATATATGGATTAATCGATTCCGTAACATTTAAGTGGACTTGAAGGTTCAAACATCGCAGCTCAGTGCGCTTCCGTGTTGGGGAAGGTACCAACGCGGATTTGTATTTTTTTTCCTGGTGGTCTGTTGGAATGACTTCTGATTCCGACGGAATGTATCTCACGTCTTTTAAGTGGCTTAGCTTCTTCAGAGCACGAAAATCTACAGGCTGGAGTCCAATTAATACAAAAAAGGTGAAGGTCTGTATAGGCTAAGTGCTTGCACGCCACGTGGGTAGAGGTGTAGTTGCGCGATAGACGCGGATGACTCTTAGTGTTGTCAGAACTTTGCAAACTAAAACCACATGTGAAGCAGCGTATATTCAAGAGCTAGTTAAAGCATGGATGAGGGTTTTCTGTTTTTTTCATGCGGGAATCTATTATGCCTTTGTGGGCAGCAGGACACAGCTAGATTCATTCTTTTAATGCTAAGTTTGCCCAGACGTCATATTTAACAGATATTCAAACACGTTTTTATTCCAACAACGCTTGGTTTCTGAACAATACGGTTGGAACCTGCTCACTTCCAAAATAGTTGGCTAGCTGGTTTAAGTGGGAATTTTTCTGCAGGCCACATTAAACCACCGACGGCATCTGAAGCTTCCCCGGAGAAATCAGCTCAACCTGCTGTCAGGCTTTAAAAAAATGCAAACCGTGACGCACTTATATAACCATGTTCCAAAAACACCGGCCACCAAGAAGCTGATTTGGCCTAATCAGACGCGCAATTTGGCTTTGCTGTGCAGCATCCGCTACGCAGCCTCTGGAGGTGATAGATACCTCACCATATTAATCAGCCTTTGTCCGCTGTAGGAAGAATCCCTATCTTATCCTTATCTTATCTCCTTTACCTTATGCCCACAAACTTCGTAATTTCATCTGCCCACCTCGATTTCTCCCGTTCCCTGCTACGCTTTCCTTCTCTTGGAATCCGTTCAGTTAACCTGAAGGTCCATTGGTTTTGCTGTCTTCGCATTACTTTCACTACCGACGCCCATTTCTTCCCATTGGTTTCGCATAGGTTATCATTACCTCGCTTTTCTTCCTAGACCAATCCTACTCCCTTCTTGTGGTTTAACGTTACACTTACGTAGTTCCTTTGCCATAGCTCGCTGTTTTGCCTTTGGCATAATTTCAAAGCATTTTCGATGGACCCCATGTCGCTAGGCGTAGGGTATATTCCCGACCTGATAATATGTGCCCTTCTCTAGGCGCTAAATTATTCCACGCCTCCGGATACTCCTAACGTCGGCCAGCATAGGTGACACTGGACACAATGCCGAGGATTGACGAAAGGTCGCCTCGTAATTCTACATCCTGCGGCTGAACGACAGTTTGCTACGCTCCATCACAGGCTACAGACGTCTGTACCTAATACATTTTGCAAAAGGCGCCACACATACCTGATGTCGTCTTTTGTTCAGCCCTTGCTGTGTGCTCTAAAGGGAGAATGTTGACTTCCACTTCCCGAAAAGTTGAAGCAGGAAATTGCAAGAAACCGCCATCTAGTACGCAGCTCACAGAAGATGCCGCAGACTGGAGTCGTGCACTCAAGAAATGACAGAGCTCCAGTTTTTTTTTTTCCGAATGTCAGAAATTGTAATATATTGGACATGCGCAGCGTAAGAGTCTGGTAAGTGCTTGTTTGAATGTTCTTTTGACGGAAATGTGAACGCATTTCAAAACAAAATTATCGGTCGATATTTTAGAGCTCCTGCTGACTCGTTTATCATTTTTTCTGATCTTGATGTCTCTCAGTATCCAGTATACAGGGAGTTTCATGAAACTTGAACACAATATTAAAAAAGTGGCATAGACGAGCGCGGTGAAATAAAAGGCATGCGTTTCCTGTGGTGTGGTTCTCCGCAGAGTATTTTTAAAATTGTAATAAATTTGTTAATTCTCTACGAATAATTACGCAAAATTTTAAACATTTACTCTAGCGTGACGTTTGTTTTATACGCTGTAGAGGAGATTAAGAAAGAAGTGATCCAGTTTTTTCAAGCAACGTATCTCCTAAGTAGTCCTTCTTTCCGGCATTTAAAGAAAGCCCGAGAATTATAAGAAAAGATGTGACCACGCTCATGCGCTACCATACTCTAGCGCTCCCAACCTCGTTTTAATGTAAGTAAACGTACACGACTTCACTGCTTTTCCATCCTTTTTTGTTTTGCTGTGTGAAGTCTCGGTAAAAGCCCCGCCTGAATCGCCGGTCGGTGGCGTGCCTATCACTTATCGCAGATCACGCGGCCTGCTTTCCATGCTCAGAAACAATGTGCTGAAACACTATGGAGACTATGCTGACAGCGGAGTGGACCGATCACCGCTAGACGATGAGCGCGCACGCTTCGTTTCCTCAGAACACGCTTGGTAGCGCTACAATACTGTTGCAGAAGAGAAAATTCCCGCGTTTTTTTTTTCATTTCTAGCCACGTAGATAAGGGCCACGTAGATAATACGTTGCTTGAAAAAACCGAATTTAGCTGTTTGTAACTCCCTCCACAACTTAATGAAACGCACGTGACCCTAAAGTGAATGATAAAAAATTGCGTAATTATTAGTATGCAACTATGTAATTAGGTGAACATGAAACCTAGTAAGCTAATGCGCGTTGCATTTTTTCATTAGTATCGGTCCAAGATACGTGAAACGCCTGGCAGTTTTGGTTTATTCTTTCTATTCTGCTTCTACTGAATGATCGTGAATTTTTATGGCGCACCGGCGTCTGTGTCCAAACACCACCATTGCACAAGTTTTTCTTTCTACTCAAGGTGGGGCCAAAGACCCTTTTCCTAAGCGTTTCACCCAAACGAAGCCATGCACCAAGGAGGGGAACGCTTGTACCTATTTTATCACCGGTGAGCACTAGACGACACGGAGTGTCGAACTCCGCACTTTCCGCATCCGAAGCGGATGCTCAAACGACTAGGCCACCGCCGCGGTTGACAGTTATACAGAATTCAAACATTCACTTTAGCGTCACGTGATTTTCGTTAGGCCGTAAAGTGGAGTGATTATGTGGCTCTACACAGCCCCGTGGAACAATAAATAAAAATTTAAAACACTTGTTTACTAATTTCAACTCTCTAGATTCTTTTCTGATGTGCAGTATAAAAATATACGAAATTCGCAAAGCTGTCTCAGTTTCCATGAATTGTCTTCTGGGACGAATCTAGCCTGGGCCCTGTGCTTGTAAGAAGAACCCTGAGGGAAAAAAATTGGTGTTGGTTTAGCTGTGGTTAAACCTGGAGTGACGCCATAGCTACAGCTGGCCGAATGGAACTCTGTGGCTGCTCCGTGGCGGCGCCGCCACGCTGAAGGCTCGAAATGCTACCGTAATGTAGCTATCGCTACAAAAACTGGATGATTACTCACAATGGATCATTACTCACTCTCCCTTTACGACTTACAGATCCCCTGAGGGCAAGACTTTTGGTTTTGCACGGTATTTCTTCCAACGATGCTCTCAGGTGATGTCTAGTGGCTTCAAAGCCTTGCCCGCGTGATTCCCCACTTTCTCTCCTTTGCCGACGGGCCTGTTTTCCCTCTCAAGCCGGTGACAAGAAAGAAGGTAAGAAAAGAGAAAGCTTGGCCAAGTGCAATTCGATCTCGCACTTGAAGGCCGCACCGCTCGTTAGGGGGTATATCTAGCACTCTCTATTGGCCGTACGCTTCAGTCCTCGCTCCGCTCCTGCGTTGTCTTCTATCGGCAGCCACGGTCGGAGAAGCAGCAGCCTTTGCACGGACGCCCACTATTCGCCTGCCGTTGACTCAATCCGGCTGACAGCGCTGACGCATCGCCTCCAAACAGCCAAGGGTTAGTCCAAAAAGAGCCTATCATATCTAAATAGATATAACCCAAAGCACCTACCGTTTTTTGAAACCAGGCTGCATGGTTTGATTTTATGTTGTATATTGGAGCTGTTATGCCAGAACTTGGCCGCTAAACCGCTGTAAGACTTGTTTTATACTGTGTTCAGGTTCGGTCCATCTTTACCCAACTTTTACTGCTCCTCTAAACTTCATAATATGCACCCGCCTGGAAAGCCCTTCGTGACCACCAATGTAGGCCTCGACGCTAAGCACAAGCTTCCTAAAGTTTCTCTAGACTCGGGAAATCCAAAGCAAACACTGGTACTAAAAAATATGTGTCGAATGCAGTGCTTGATGGGTTACTTCTTTGATATTGAGCACTTAACGCACTCGGCTTTAAGAAGAGTGTATTTCTCTTATATTTATGGAGTGATCACTGCTTGAACGCTAGTAACGTCTTGTTTTCATAATTAAGCTACCTGAACCTTACCGCTCTACACTGGTGTTCCGCGGCAAGGATACCTTTGCAGTCTGGCGCAATCACGGCGCGAAGCGCAGCAATTATGATCGCATAGGCTACTACGTCCGCGAACCTGTTGCGAGCGCCCATTGTAGAAACGAGGCAGAGATGATTTCATACGAAGATTTATTCTTAACAAACGTTAATTCTGGCCCTACACAGTTTATGTGCGTTTAAAAATGCTATTTGGATGAGACAGCAATATGGACCCACTTCCCCAATGACACGGTGAGGAGGCTTTTGTGTAAATCTATCACCTTAGCGTCCCTAGCAGGACAAACATTGCTTGCGCTTGCACAGGTGTTCCACCGCAGGAAGCGAAGGAGTAGGCGGGGAGGAAAGAAGGAAGAGCAGTCGAATCATTGGACCTCTCAACGGCAGTGCTACATCAGCGCGCCATGCACAGCGCAGCGCTCAGTCGTGCTCGAACTTCTGTTTGAGATGTGTGATCTCGGTTCCTGGAGTAGCGAAAGCATTGCGGCAGCCCGGCGTGCTCGGCGTGCCGGATTCCGCCGTCTAGGCGGCAGCGGCTTCGGGAAGGGCTAGGCGCTTGGACAGGGCGGTGTTTGCGGCTGAAGCTGAAGCGCAGCTAAAATTATGCAAAAGTCCAGCGGCTCGTGCAGCCCATTTATAACCCTACTTCAGAAACCGGAAGTGCAAGCGGAAAAGAAATGACTGAAACCCTGATAACAGATTTGTTGCATCCATTCAACAATCGATTACTATTTTTTTCTTTTAATGTTTCAGCACTAATCCGATGGGTACCAGCCCCAAGCAAAATCGCTCGTTTTCTATTCGCGCAGTCGTTGTTGGTGTTCTTGTTGGCCTTTCAAAAGATGGTACATTCCAACCCTGAGGGAACGGCCAAGAATTGGGAGGGAGAGGTTGCTATAAACATGTACATAAAAAAGGCAAAAGAAAAACCCGCATTTGGCCTAACGCGAGCGCTCCGTTCATCTGCACTGCCGGCTGATCGTCGTCATCTACGAAGCAGAAATACGTGCCTCTGCACTAACTGAAATGTTCCAAACGTCCCTGAAGTTCTTTTTTTTTTCTAGCGTGTAGAGCCACACAACATTAGATATTGCCCGCTGCGTTTGGCTACGACAAGGTACTAATTTCTCTCTGGTGGTTGGCGCTTTATATGCTTGGACACACGCCCGAGGTTTGTCTCATACGTCGTGACAAAGAGGCATCGCTGACACTATTCTTGGAGTTTTTCGTAGTTGTGTTACTCTGAACGGATCCCGAAAGTGCTTTTAATGTATTTTATAGCTTTGTACGAACTATTTCATGTGCGTGGCACACGAGCTACAAGTGAGGCCATGGAAGAAGTTTCTTTTATGAAGTCGAACTTGTTGCCTTACTGTGAGCGCACGTTTGCTTCGTGCCTCCGCTCTCTCTTTCCGCTCCCAATCCTTCGCTAGCTTCAACGGCTACGGTTCGCAGGCTGGGGGGCTAAGGGAGTTATGTTGTTGTTGTTAGCCTATCAAAAGGTCGCGCATACCTACACTGGGAGATCGGTCAAGAATCGGGTGGCTATTCACCTGTGCTCAGTGAATAAAAAAGAAAAGAATGAGGGAACGCAACACCGGTGGATTCCTCCTCATGAACAGGAAAAGGGTAAGAGTTTTGATTTCAAGATAATTAATAATAACAAAGAGCGGGATTTAAAAAATTATTGAGTCAAACTGTAATAACTGGTAGAAAAGAATATTTTCTAACAGTTAGCATGGCAGTCGGTGATGTTCTGGCAGGAAATTTAGAACAGCAGTACAAACAAGTCTGTGGCTGAACCCAAACGTAGTGGCACCAAATGATAGCAAGAGCAGGCTGCTTAAACTAAGTCCAAGAGGCCGCAAGGGTTCCTCCAGCAACCTTCTTCTCAAAGAGGTGTATCGGCGACAACAGAGTCAAAACTACTCAATAGATGCAGGCTCACTGCGAAATGCATAAAGGGAAAAGAGCGCCAAACCCGACGTGGGTAGACCGAAATTTAGAGGAGAGATACGGCAGCGCAGCCTCGTCAGATATACTTCAAGCTGCCGAGATGGACAAACTTTCCTGTTCAGTATATCTGAGGTGCTGATAATCCGCCGACGTTAAAACCGTTGCCTCTTTCGTGCTTAAAAACACACGTCGCCGAAAGCTAGATGCTGTAATATATGCTGCAGCCGGGATTATAGGCGACACGGGGCCGCTAAGGGAAGCTTTTGCGAGATTATCAGCAATCTCATTTACTGTCACACTGCTGTGACCGGGAACCCATACTAAATGAACAAGACTCAAATGCCGATGAAGCAGGGTTCAAGAATGTGTTGAAAAAGGTACCGTCAACGTGCGCGGCGAGGGACAAACACAGAGATAAATAATTGGTAACTACTGCCACTGCTCTAATAGAGGTGTCTAGCTTGCGTAGAGCAAGTACTACTGCCAGAAACTCTGCTTGAAAAATAGGGGTGAAATCTGGAAGGCGCAGGGAAAAGGTTCAGTCTAAATGGGAACAGAATATTCCCACACCTTCTTTTTCATTGCATTGCGATGCGTCGGTTGCTATTGCTATATCTGTAGATAGGGTCCTCAGATGATCTTCTAGTAGACCATTTAGAATACAGGGTGGGAAAAGTTTTGCCTTTTGGGGGAAAATATCGTCGAAAACAATGTGGACAGCGGGCCCTTTGCATAGCGAAGGAAGGATGTCATAAATTTTCACATCTAAATGCTCAAGTAATCTCTCCACAAACACTACGTGTGGGGTATGGAAACGAGACCAGAGGGCACCAAAAACGGTGGTCGGCTCGCAGCAGAATATGCTTTGCGAACGGTGGAAATGAGATTCATAGATCTTGGGGTAAGTTTGCACAGTTAAAAATTGAAGTCGTGATAACAGAGGGAGATTGCGTGCTTCAAGGTACAGCACATTGGTAGCCACAAATTTTTGGAGGCCGAGGCACATCCGAAGTAGTTCCCTCTCCAAAAGGACGAGAGGACGAAGTTTGTATGTAGCCGAGCCTGAAAACAACACAGATTCAAGTTCTAAAACTGGCCTGACATACATTGCGTAAATCATTAATAGCGTATCTCTTCGCATGCCGTACCGGTGATTACGTAACATGCCCACGGCACGAACTCCTTTCACCGCGACATGGTCAATGTGGGGTCGCCTTTTAAGTTCATTGTCATAAATGACCCCTAGGTATTCTAGGGTTTGAACCTGCGGTATTGCTTGTAACTGCCAATAGATAGAGACCACTACAGGATTCTGCAGAGGGAAAACAAGGGTGGCGCACTTGCTAACATTTAACTTCGAGTGTAAGCTGCTCAACCAGTGCTGAAGAATACTCCAATATGACTGCAACAGACCATACAGGGAATGTATATCCGGCGCATGCATAGCCGAGGAAGTTATTGTTTTTCTTGTTGTTATCCTGCTGCGCGCGTCCGTTTTTCTTTCTTCTCTTCCTCTCGAATTTCCTCATAGCTCCTCCCGTCCGGTCGAAACGCCCAAAAACTGAGCCTTTGAGGAAACATTGGCTATACTGCGGACGCAGTAAAAAAACTCTATTGGCCTCTAGATTTGAATTTAAAGAAAAGCAGTGTAATGTAAAAATGCACAAGCAGTGCTATTTTGAAGTTGCACGGCTCGCTGCAGAGCGCTGCACGGAACAAGCTCTGTGATGTTTTGCTTCACGGCTGGTCGCAAAAGCTTTAGTATTCTGACAGAGGTGTAGGCGTTTTATCGGCACGTCCTGATTGAAGCTAGCTTGGCAATATGAGCGGGGGACGGCTCGCTGGGAAACGGAGCTTTCGATATGCGCACTTAAAATTTTCCCGAAAATCCAATATTGAAATCATAGCGCTGCTTCCAGACGTTTTTCTTTTTTTTTTCTGCCATGCGCTGCTCGTCAGCAGCTCATCAAGGCACCCGGCATGCTTGCATTGAAGTCTAAGAATTCCTGTAATATGAGAGTGAAAAACATACAAAAAAATCAGTCCTTTAGGGAACAGAACATAGAGACGTAAGGAGACGGAACGAATGGTTACGTGTCAGTCGTGTGCAGCTGTCGTTTCTCAGTATGTTATCTACTTCTGTAACCGAGGAGGTGGCTCCTTGC
>JARKHS020027592.1:0-69552 GCA_030143305.2 Amblyomma americanum
TTTTTGCTTGAGTCATCATTCATCCAAACGACGCCTGATGATATAAACCGGAAATGAGGGACGATGCCACCAATATACGTACAATCAGTACGTCATATTCTACGTATTTAAGTTTCGACCTCTTGCCATTTCAGCCTCATTGTGAACAAGGAGCCCGTACGGTTTCCGAAACGTCAAATTGTTTTTACTTTGACTTGGTCAGTGACTCTAATACTTTTGCTCCGAAATTACAGGCCAGTTAAAAGAGCATTTTAATATCAGGGTTCTGATATTCATATTAGAAAAAGTCAGACGTCTTCAAATGCATAAATGATCTCCATGCGGTCAGCGGGGCTTTAAGTTCATTAAAGTTACGGTAAGTGATATAACATAAAAACTGTACTGTATTCACAATAGAGAACCGACTAAAGTAACTTGAGAACATTCAAATAGGAAAAGACACGCACTATTCGTTTTGCTGCACTAAAAGAGACGCTCAGAGATTGCGCAAAATAGAGGATTTATATTAAATCTCAACGCAATTAAAGCAGTCCTACCTAGAAAAACAATGCCTAAGAGGTATTTGTTGAGGCCATGCCAACATTTTGTTTTTTCTTATATAAGAAACCTTCCCTTTTCTAAGAAAAACGCCATCCACAAACAACATTCGAAAGCATCTCGGTCGTCCTCCTCTAGTGATTGTAATTGTGATTGTGATTGTTTATTGGTTTCTTTCCAATGCAAGAAAAAATTTCGGTATTTCAAATCGACATGCAAGGAGAATAACAACGGGCGTATTTCATACTAAAGTTTTTTTGTATTAAGCTGCACCTGAACGGAAATATGTAAAACTAAGTATACGTGCAGTGGCTGACACATCAGCTAGAGACTAGAAAAAGCGGCGCTTTGTCTGAGTTACATTATGAGGTCAAAGTTTCTGCCCCTGTTATCGATCTTCTGCCAGTTCCGTTCCTATGTCGATGAGCTGCTTAGGTGCTAATTCGCTGCTTTCGTCGCAGAATTCTCGCTCCATTTCTTCCACGTGGATAGCGCTTCGGTTGCATCTCTGACGCATCGTTATTTACCGCTAGCGCAGGGATTTAAAGTGAAATGTCAGCTTTAGAAATGTTTTCGAAATTTCTCTGGAACAAAGCCTGCACGAAGAATAAGTAGACAACAAATATAACATGAATATCTCGTTCATTACGTCTACCCTTTCGGCACACAATGGCGGTGATCTTTCGCGATTGAACGACAAATAGATGAGGCGGGTGAGGCGTTCATATCACTTGCCTGGCTGAAAAGGTCTTCCATTTTTCTACTTGTTGAACATATCGAACATTTTCAGCCCTGCGAAATGAAGCGCTGCAAACGATCGCTGGCCTTAAATCTCTCATAAAACCCGCTTTGGCTTTAAGTTTTCATCATTGAAAACGTAATCGTGTTCTGTAGGCGATGAAATTTTGTGCCACACGAAAACAAAATTGCTCCAGTGATGTCAGTAAACTAATACCACAGAAATCACTTTGAACGTAAGTGACAGGAGAGTCCAGCGCCTGATCCAGTAGTAGCTGACCTAGTAGTCAGGATGGTGAATTCCAGCAACTGTCGGAACTTTTCACCGCACGCGATGCTTACAATTGACTTTGGCGAGATCATCCGTTCGGCGCCGTGGAGCAGCATTACACGCCTTTCCTTCCCACTTCTTTTACTCCTTCTAGCCTAGCTCCGTAATATTTCATTGTGTTTCTTTATAAATTACTGCGGACCGAATCGTTCCAAGCACGACGGGCTACATTCAGCTGTTAAACAAATACTATGCCTTATATTCAGCGACAATAGTGCGGTTACAAATAATGTCACGCAAGAAATTATACATTCACATAAAAAAAAGTAACAAAACAAAGTGCATGGTGTGGGATTATATGTCCGAACATTGCCGAATAAACAAACAATCACACTATGGCCCTGGCAATAAGAAGTATTTTCCAGTCATAGAGCCAGATATATAAACTCTCCAGACATTGGACAAACGAGTGATGAATATTTACGCAAGTTTCGATCGAACATAGTTTTCGGAAAAATAAAAATTGCTGCGTATTTGTGAGGGCAAAGATTGGCTTGATGCTCCACATTTCTTTTTTATTGTTGGAAGGCCTGGCTTTGTCTTTTTCGAAGTAATCATGTGGTTTAATTGCTATTTTTCCGAACATTAGAGCCAAAGGTTTAAGGGGTGCTAGAAGTAACATCTGCTCATCTTTTGATCTTTTCTAATTTTTCGACATCCATACCAACGCTACAAGGAGGGGCATCGCCTTCAATAGTTATCAGACTAAAAAAGCTGCGATAGCGGATGTTCCGGTTAAATTCGGGATCCTGTCATTCTCTTATATGAACTGGCCTTGCACAGCTCACAAGCGTCTTTTGCATTCTTCATTCTTCTTCACGTAACTTCCGTGGCCGAAGTTCGATCTCGCATCTCTGAGCTCAGCAGCTGATAGACACAAGCGCTTCGTACCGCACGGGTACCCACATTCTGTGTCCTACCCTTCGTTTAGTCGTTGATACTTCGTTATACTTCACAGATAAGTGCTTCACAGAAAAGAGGCCCTTCAACCCCAACAGTAGAGATATCGAGAGAAATTTTTATTATATATATATATATATATATATATATATATATATATATATATATATATTATATATATATATATATATATATATATATATATGTATATATATACTTATGAAGGAGCGAACAGTCACCGAAACCGAGGTGCATAGGGGAACGTTATTATTATTATTATTTTAATGTGTTGTGCTTATGTGTGGGATAATATTACTTTGATTAATATATCGCTTTAAGAAAATTACTTATAAAGCAGCAGAAAAAACAACCATGCCGCCGGTGGGATCCGAACCCACGACCTCCGAATATCGCGTCCGGTGCTCTTACCAACTGAGCTACGGCGACGGCTGTCCAATCTGCTTCTCTCGTGGGTATTTATGTTTACTTGGTGTACGCGAACCTTGAGAGCGTTCACCAGCGCCACCCTCGACCATAGCGGCGGACGTAGCACGTCCTGTAATACCGCGTGCGTGACGTGGAACGTCATCTAACGGCGAGGGCGGAAACTGTGCGAGAGCCCTCTTAAGCAACCTGCAGGCCGTGCTACGCCACCGCTATGAACGAGGGTGGCGCTGGTGAGCACTCTCATGGTTCGCTTCCACGCAAAACATAAATACCCACGAAAGCAGGAGATTGGACAGCCGTCGCCTTAGCTCAGTTGGTAAGAGCACCGGGCGCGATATTCGGAGATCGTGGGTTCGGATCCCACCGGCGGCATGGTTGTTTTTTCTGCTGCTTTATAAGTAATTTTATTTGAAACCAATTGATTGCCACTAGAAATTAAAAAAAGAAACATTCCCCTATGCACCTTGGTTTCGGTGACAGTTGGTTTCCCTAATATGTTTGTGAAACAAGCCCCTCATTCCATTTGCCTTGTCTGCTAGTAGCTTAACGGGGGTCTCGGTTCTGGCAGTCTTGATGCCATAGGTAGCATAAGAGAGCTCTCGCACAGTTTCCGCCCTCGCTTTTAGATGACCTTCTACGTCACACTTGCGGTATTACAGGACGTGCTACGTCCACCGCTATGGTCGAGGGTGGCGCAGGTGAACGCTCTCTTGGTTCGCGTTCGACGCAAGTAAACATAAATACCCACGAGAGCAGCAGATTGGACAGTCGTCGCCGTAGCTTAGTTGGTAAGAGCACCGGACGCGATATTCGGAGGTCGTGGGTTCGGATCCCACCGGCGGCATGGTTGTTTTTTCTGCTGCTTTATAAGTAATTTTCTTTAAAGCGATTATTAAGAATTGGCACTAGAAATTCAAAAAAAAATAATAGATGCATTTCCCTATGTCCACCTCGGTTTCGGTGAGTGTTCGTTTCCTTAATATATATATATATATATATATATATATATATATATATATATATATATATATATATATATATATATATATATATATATATATATATATATATATATATATATACCAGATTTCAATTTTTGTTAATCTGTAAAGAGATTTCTCTCGATATCTCTACTGTTGGGGCTGAAGGGCCTCTTTTCTGTGAAGCACTTATCTGTGAAGCATTACGAAGTATCAACGACGAAACGAAGGGTAAGGACACAGAAAATGTTGGTACCCGTGCGGTGCGAAGCGCTTGTGTCTATCAGCTGCTGAGCTCAGATATGCGAGATCGAACTTCGGCCACGGAAGTCACGTTAAGAAGAATGAGCAATGCAAAAGACGCTTGTGAGCTGTGCAAGGCCAGTTCATATAAGAGAATGACAGGAGGCCCGAATTTATCCGGAACATCCGCTATCGCAGCTCTTTTAGTCTGATAACTATTGAAGGCGATGCCCCTCCTTGTAGTGTTGGTATGGATGTCGAAAAATTAGAAAAGATCAAAAGATGAGCAGATGTTACTTCTAGCACCCCTTAAACCTTTGGCTCTATTGTTTGGAAAAATAGCCATTAATCCACATGAATACTTCGAAAAAGACAAAGCCAGGCCTTCCAACCATAAAGAAAAATGGTGAGCATCAAGCAAATCTTTGCCCTCACAAATACGCAGAAATTTTTATTTTTCTGAAAACTAGGTCCGATCGAAACTTGCGTAAATATTCATCACTCGTTTGTCCAATGTCAGGAGAATTTATATATCTGGCTCTATGACTGGAAAATACTTCTTATTGCCAGGGCCATAGTGTGATTGTTTGTTTATTCGGCAATGTTCGGGCATATAATTCCACACCATGCACTTTGTTTTGTTACTTTTTTTATGTGAATGTATAATTTCTTGCGTGAAATTATTTGTAACCGCTCTATTGTCGCTGAATATAAGGCATAGTATTTGTTTAACAGCTGAATGTAGCCTTTCGTGCTTGGAACGATTCGGTCCGCAGTAATTTATAAAGAAACACAATGAAATATTACGGAGCTAGGCTAGAAGGAGTAAAAGAAGTGGGAAGGAAAGGCGTGTAATGCTGATCCACGGCGCCGAACGGATGATCTCGCCAAAGTCAATTGTAAGCATCGCGTGCGGTGAAAAGTTCCGACAGGTGCTGGAATTCACCATCCTCACTACTAGGTCAGCTACTACTGGATCAGGCGCTGGACTCTCCTGTCACTTACGTTCAAAGTGATTTCTGTGGTATTAGTTTACTGACATCACTGGAGCAATTTTGTTTTCGTGTGGCACAAAATTTCATCGCCTACAGAACACGATTACGTTTTCAAGGATGAAAACTTAAAGCCAAAGCGGGTTTAATGAGAGATTTAAGGCCAGCGATCGTTTGCAGCGCTTTATTTCGCAGGGCTGGAAATGTTCGATGTGTTCAACAAGTAGAAAAATGGGAGACCTTTTCAGCCAGGCAAGTGATATGAACGCCTCATTCGCCTCATCTATTTGTCGTTCAATCGTGAAAGATCACCGCCATTGTGGGCCGAAAGGGTAGAAGTAATGAACGAGATTTTCATGTTATATTTGTTGTCTACTTTTCCTTCTTGCAGGCTTTGTTCCAGAGAAATTTCGAAAACATTTCTAAAGCTGACATTTCACTTTAAATCCCTGCGCTAGCGGTAAATAACGATGCGTCAGAGATGCAACCGAAGCGCTATCCACGTGGAAGAAATGGAGCGAGAATTCTGTGACGAAAGCACCGAATTAGCACCTAAGCAGCTCATCGACATAGGAACGGAACTGGCAGAAGATTGATAACAGGGGCAGAAACTTTGACCTCATAATGTAACTCAGACAAAGCGCCGCTTTTTCTAGTCTCTAGCTGATGTGTCAGCCACTGCACGTATACTTAGTTTTACATATTTCCGTTCATGTGCAGCTTAATACAAAAAACTTTAGTATGAAATACGCCTGTTGTTATTCTCCTTGATGTCCATTTGAAATACCGAAATTTTTTCTTGTATTGGAAAGAAACCAATAAACAATCACAATCACAAGAGGAGGACGACCGAGATGCTTTCAAATGTTGTTTGTGGATGGCGTTTTTCTTATAAAAGGGAAGGTTTCTTATATAAGAAAAAACAAAATGTTGGCATGACCTCAACAAATACCTCTTAGGCATTGTTTTTCTAGGTAGGACTGCTTTAATTGCGTTGAGATTTAATATAAATCCTCTATTTTGCGTAATATCTGAGCGTCTCTTTTAGTGCAGCAAAACGAATAGCGTGTATTTTCCTATTTGAATGTTCTCAAGTTACTTTAGTCGGTTCTCTATTGTGAATACTGTACAGTTTTTATGTTATATAACTTACCGTACTTTAATGAACTTATAGCACCGCTTACCGCATGGAGATCATTTATGCATTTGAAGACGTCTGACTTTTTTTAATATGAATATCAGAACCCTGATATTAAAATGCTCTTTTAACTGGCCTGTAATTTCGGAGCAAAAGTATTAGAGTCACTGACCAAGTCAAAGTAAAAACAATTTGACGTTTCGGAAACCGTAAGGGCTCCTTGTTCACAATGAGGCTGAAATGGCAAGAGGTCGAAACTTAAATACGTAGAATATGACGTACTGATTGTATGTATATGGTGGCATCGTCCCTCATTTCCAGTTTATATCATCAGGTGTCGTTTGGATGAATGATGACTCAAGCAAAAAAGTGTCGTCAAGTTCCGTTCTTTTGGTATGATTGCAGCGTTGTCCCAGTCGATATGATGCGTTTTCTCGTGCACATGCACGGCAATCGCATTGGAAGCCGCTTTGTGGTCTTCGACATCGCGCTGATGCTCTCTCATTTTTCTGGGGAATTTGACTGTTTCGCCTATATAAACCTGGTTACAATCACCGAACGGGATTCGGCTTACAACGCCCGGAAAGCGGTTATCTGGCAGGGGGTCCTTGACTTTCACCAGCATACTTCGAAGTTTGCAAGAAGGCACGTGTCCGATGTGTAGGCTATACTTCGCGAAAATACGGGTTAAAGCTTCGCTTATACCACGTACGTACGGAAATCCCGCAGTGGCGGTGAACACCTTGCTATTGTAAGAGCTCGGTTGAATGATATGTTTCTGAATCCTTTCCACAAAATAGTCTGGAAAGCCGATAGACGAAAGCTCTCGGCGTATCATTTGAAAGTCGGCTTTCAAATCGCATTTTTCTTTGCAGATTCGTGTTGCACGCGTCACCAGACATGGCACAACGGATCGTTTGTGGGCAACCGGGTAATTTTAATTACAATCTAAGTACTTTCCTGTGTGAGTTGGTTTCCTGTACGCTCCGAAGAAGAGTCCATCGCCCTTGCGTTGTACCAATACGTCGAGGAACGGGAGAATGCCTTGTTGTTCATATTCGACCGTTTACTGTAGTCTCTGCTCGAATGAATTCAATTATTGCAGTAACGAGGAGACGTCCTGTTTGCGTAGGATGCATAAACAATCATGCACGAAGCGGTAAAAAAGCTTGGGTTGTGTTGTGAATTTACTGAGGACTTCCATTTCTAATGCTTCTATTACAATATTTCCTGTCGTTACGAAAATGGAGGCTTTGATGGCAGTGCCGTGTGCCTGCGAGTAAAACTTCGAGCAATATGTAAGATACGTATAGCTGAGGCAGAACTGGAGTAAATTGGAAAGGTCTGGGACGTCAAACGGAGTGCGGTTAGCGAGAGCGGTGTCCCTCTGCGAAAGCTCTTCGCACTAGGAGACGGCCATGCTGACCGGCACTCTGGTGAACAGTGACGTGACGTCGAAGGGCACAATTATATCTTCTTCGTCCAGTTGTACGTTGCACACCTTTTCAACAAAGTCGCAGGAATTGTCCACATGTGTTGCGGTTCTACGGCGAAGCTTATTACACTGTGCAGATAATTGGAAAGGCTGCAAAGTGGTGACCTCCTGGAATGCACGATGGGCCCCAACGGATCGCCAGGTTTGTGGATCTTGGGTAGCCCATAAATAGCAGCCGCGGATCCGTTTCTGCACAGTAGTTGATAGTATAGCCTCTTCCTGTCCGGAGGCACGAACTTGGACACATCTGCCAACAGCTCCGATAGCTTCCTTTGAAGCACTCGCTAGGGTCGCGCGGCAGAGCGGTATATGTTGTTTTGTCCTCAAGCAGGCCACGCACTTTTTCGTCGTAGTCTGTCTTGTCTGGCAGCACAGTGGCGCTGCCTTTGTCGGCATCGTTGCAGCGTACTGTTGCAGCGTAGATTCCTGATGGCTTGTTTCTTGAGAACTGAGAGCCTCGTCGTGTCTTTCCGCCGTTTTGAAACTACGCCAATGGCGCGGGTGCGTGCTCCGTTTCGGAGTGACGACGGCACCCGGTTCATAGCTTGTTCCACACCCACAGCGCAGATTACCTTGCTTTTGTCCGGTGCACGACCGGTATTAAAGTTCAGACAGCGGGAGAGGACGGATGCCTCGGTGGTTGAGGGCTGGTAGGAAGACAAGTTGACCACGTCTTGTTGGACGTTCCTCGTTCGATACAGACGTAAAGCTTGGAGGTTTCTTTCCTGAGATGTCGTGCGCTGGCGCTCCCTCAAACTGGCACTAAAATTGGCGTGTAGTTGAGCGTTACTGAAATCTCCTTGAACGGTGTGTTCCAGCTGCCGCCGGGCAAAAAACGCCTGACTTTCCAGGTTCTTGATTTTTTGACGCCATTCTTGAGCACGTGCTTGGACGAGTCTTCGCCCAACTTCTCGAACGATCTGGCGTCCCCAGGACGTCTGTACCGACGTCTGCAAACAAAGAGATTTGGTCACCAGGTTTTCTCTCCTGCAAGCCAAGTTGAAGTTAAGATGAGATCTGAAAGCGGTGATTGTTGAGGTGAGGAAAACATAGCGGCATATTCTTGTGACGACGTCTTGTCGAAAAACACTCCTGCAGCGGATTAGTCGAGGGTTCGACGAAAGTTCGTCTGGTCAGGCTTTAGTAGAAGCAGAATTATTACACTCACCGACAAAGTCAAAGTAAACACAATTTGACGTTTCAGAACCCGTACGGGTTCCTTGTTCACAATGGGGCTAAGATGGCAAGTAGTCGTAATTTAAATACGTAGAATATGACAAATGATTGTATGTACACGGGTGGCATCGTCCCTTGCTTCCGGTAAATAGTATCAGGCGTCGTCTGGATGAAAGATGGCTGATGAAAAGCGCGTGTCGTCAAGTTCCGCTCTTTGGATATGATCAAATCAATTCAAAATCAGTTTTAATCAAACGACTAGTAGGAAGTACATGTGAATCATTTGGGTCCTTAGCCTTCTCGGCTAGACTTGGGCCCATGCAGGAAGTGCAAAAAATACATATAGCGAGACATCTCAATATTTTACACATAATTCATGTAGCAGCCGTTATGCGACAGTTATACACAAAGAAAGGCGAAATGCTCAAGAAATTATACAATAGTTCGGAGGACAAAAAAATAAAAGGAAGAATGCATCGAAGAAAAACAGACTTATAGTGGAGTCGAATATTGCTGGCTCCGGAAAAAATTTTATATCGGCGATTGAGAATTGACCTACCTTTAAGTTAGCAGGCAGTTGGTTCCAAATTTTAGCAGTGGCATAGGCGATAGTTCTTTTACCGTACACATTATTAACAGCTGGAAGGTTAAGACGACAACTGAAAAAATTTCTAGTTGGACGAGATGGATATACAAAAACAGATGATGATAGTGGGATGTTATTGTTTAGAATATGTATAACCACACAAGTTTCAAATCCCGCATAGCAAAGAATGTTTTGACTTTCACTTGGTCACTGACTGTAATACTTTTGCTTCTGAGGAAACTTCTTGTAAACCGAAATGGCATGAAATACTTTTGAAGTGCGCCAAAATTCCTTCTTACATTAGCCAGACGTTTAGTAGTTGTAGGAAGTGACAAACGTGTTCGTGTCTCTGACTTCTTCAAAAAAAAACTTATAAGCAAAAACACGTTTTCAGGATACTTTCTGACTCCTCTCGGTTCAACGTCGAATTCAGAACCGTTATACTCTTACAGACCACATAAAGTTGTACTAACGGAACAGAATATGATGTGCATAAAGCCTTTAATTTAAGTTTAAGGCAGTATATTGCACTGTTCTTTTTGAAAGGCAAGTAACTAAACTGCAAATGTTCCTTCTTTTTTCTTGATAAGTTACAGGCACAAAGGTTTTTCAGAGAAATGTTACAGAACATCGGCGAGGTTGTTTGTTGTTCAAAATATCCGTGGTAGATTGTCATTTTTGAATTTGCAGAATTCCAGATGGTTTTGGCGTCCCGTTCAAAGTCACTGGACTGGTCTCGGAGTATAAATTTAGTTTGAAAATAGAAAAAAAGACAGCTGATGCACAGAAATAGCCTTAGCCTGAAGTTCTTGCTCGTACTTGTCCAATTATTATATCTAAAACTGCCCCTATTGGAATGCGTTACGTTTTCTGCAATGTTTGCAATTTTTGCGCTAAGAAATTAAAGCCAAAAAATGTTCTTGCGCTGCTACGAAAAGTTTTATACAATTATAGAAAAATATTCATGGTCCTCAAGAATATATTTTACCTTGTGCGGGGTTCTGAACAAGCGGTTTTGTGAATTCGCGAAAGTGACGTTTTCCGCCGCGTGCTTTGCGCAGTTTCCTTTAAAAAAAACTACGCCTTTCTCGCATAACTAAGTACTATTCCGTCGTGCTGACATATTTACCCGCCACATATAGAAACTCAGCTGAAAGGGAAAAATCGTCGTCGGACCTCAATAACCCATTCCCAGCCATTGTGAACAAAATCTATTTTGAGCAGAAAACCATTAATGAACGCATATTTTTCATATTATGTAATATTTCACTATAACAATCGATATATCCGCAGATCACCCGACGGAAGTCTTGTGTTTTGTCTTCCATTCACGTTTATCTATATCGTGAAACGCATTCTCCATTGGTTTTCCATGACAGTCCTAAATCTCCGATGCGATTGATGAAAGCACTTTAAAAGACAGCTTTCGCTGCATATCAGAATAATGAACCATTACTTTCATTATTTCTGCAACAATGTCTTACAATCTTTCAATTTTCAAAATTTTTGCCCGAGAAAGGTGGACGTCCTATCTGAAGACCATATTGCGGGTGTTTTTTTAAGAAGTTTCGTAGCTGTTATAAATAGGTTTGATGTAAAGTGAATGTTTTTGCTGCGTAATAATACCAGTTCTGGTGAACGTAAAGAAACAGGCGAATCATGCAAACCAGTAAAGTGATAAAATAAATTATATTCCTTAAATTTCAATATTACTGAAAGGCGCCAGACTGCCGAAACAGATTTGTAGCCGGTCTTTAGTAACAGCCATATACATCACTATCATCATCATCATCATCATCATTATCACCACTATCATCCCCACTACACCCACTGCAGGTCAAATGCCTCTCCCATGTCTCTCCAATTAACCCTGTTTTTGCCACCTGCGCCCAACCTATGCCTGCAAACTTCCTAATCTCATCCGTCCACCTGACCTTCTGCCGCCCCCTGGTACGCTTGCCTTCTCTTGGAATCCACTCGGTTACCCTTCAGGACCAGAGGTTATCTAGGTTTCGCGGTATGTCCTGCCCAAGCCCATTTCTACCTCTTGATTTCGACTAGGATGTCATTAACACGCGTTCGTTCCCTCACCCACTCTGCCTGCTTCCGGTCTGTTAACGTTACACCTAACATTTTCCTTTCCATACCTGGCTGCGTTGCCCTTAACTTAAGCTGAACCCTTTTCGTTAGCCTCCACGTTTCAGCCTCGTAGGTGGTTACCGGTGAGATACAGCTGTGTACACTGTTCCCTTGAGGGATATTGTTAAACTGTTATTCATGATCTGAGAGATCCTGCCATACACGCTCAACCCCATTCTTATCCTTCTAGTTATTTCCCTTTCATGATCCGCATCAGCTGTCACTACCTGCCCTAAGTAGAGGTATTCATTTAAAACATTCAGCACCTCGTTGCCAATTATGAAATGTTGTTTCCTTGCTACACTGTTAAACATTACTGTGGTTTTCCACATGTTAAATTTAGACCCATCGTACTTCTCTGTCTGGGTAACTCATTGATCACGATTTGCAGTTAATCTCCGGAGTGACTCAGCAAGGCAATGTCATCAGCGAATCGCAGATTATTTAGGTATTCTCCATTAATACTTATGTCCAATGTTCCCAATTCAAGCCTCGGAATACCTCCTGTACATCTGCGGTGAATAGCATTAGCGAGATCGTGTCTCCTTGCTTCAGACCTTTCCTTATTGGTATTTTACGGCTGACTTTATGGAGAAGTATGGTAGCTGGAGAGTTCCTATATATATATATATTGTCACCGGCGAAAATACAGAGAACAAAGCTGTTCACTCGGGCGAGGTTTGCCAACACCGCCGCGCTCGTTCGGGACAAAGAAGACGTTCGGCCACGCGCTCGGGAACACAGTTCGACCTCCAGGTGGCGCCGGCAGAAAGTCAGCAGCGTGGCATTGCCCCTCCCATCTAAGAGGCATCGACTCGATGCCGCACGCGAGGGGAAGAAAAAAAAATAAGGCGAAAGGTAATGGCGGGGTTGGGTCCGGGGCTAACGGGAATAAAACGGCTTCATTCGCGCCACGTGGACGACCTCGGACGTCGGGTGTCGAGAGGACCGGACAGTTCCTTGAGGGAGCACCTCGTAGGTCACCGCGCTGAGGCGGCGTAACACCTGGTACGGACCAAAGTAACGGCGAAGAAGCTTCTCGGAGCGCCCTCGCAAACGGATTGGGCTCCACACCCAGACTTGGTCACCGGGTGTGTAAATCACCTCCCTGCGGCGGAAGTTGTAACGCTCGGCGTCGCGTTGTTGTTGGCACCGGATTCCCTGTCGAGCAACTTGGCGAGCAACTTCGGCGTCACGGACAAATTGGTCGGCATCCACGACAGAAGAGGGAGTAGGATCCGGAAGAAGCATGGCGTCCAGCATGGTCAAGGCTTCGCGACCGTGCACCAAATGGAAAGGAGTGAAGCGCAGTGTTGTACGCGAACGTTATGTAAGGAAGTATCCGGTCCCAGTTCGCGTGGTCATTGTCGACATACATAGAAAGCATATCGGCAATTGTCTTGTTAAGCCGCTCAGTCAGTCCGTTGGTTTGCGGATGATAAGCTGTTGTCTTTCGATGACAGGTGCCACTGAGTCGAAGTACCTCGTTCGTAAGTGCCGACGTAAACGGGGTTCCCCTGTCAGTTAATACGACCGTTGGAGCTCCGTGACGAAGCACAATGTTATGAATGAAAAAACTTGCGACTTCGGCGGCGGTACCACGGGGAAGAGCCTTGGTCTCACAGTAGCGGCTGAGATAGTCAGTGGCAACAGCAATGTACCGGTTACCCATGGAAGACGCCGGAAACGGACCGAGTAAGTCCATGCCGACCTGTTGAAATGGGAGGCGCGGGGGATCGATAGGCTGCAGGAGCCCGGCTGGTTTAGTCGGTGGCGTCTTCCGGCGCTGACATTCTCGGCAGGTTCGGACGTAACGGCGGACAACCGCAGCAAGCTTGGGCCAGTAGTACTTGGTGCGTATGCGCGCCAACGTGCGGGAAAACCCGAGATGGCCCGAAGAAAGGTCGTCGTGGCACGCGCGCAGAACTTCGTCACGAAGCGCTGCTGGCACTGCAAGCAGATAGACAGTGTCCGTTGGGCCGTAGTTTTTTTTGTAGAGTACCCCATCGCGCAAGCAAAATGATGACAGTTCGCGCTTGAAGAGCCGAGGTGGAGATGGGGCGATTCCTTCAAGGTATTCTATGAGGGGCAGCAGGTCAGAATCGGCCCTTTGTTGTTGGGCAAGGGTGGACGTGGTGAGAGCACCAAGAAAAGCGGAATCGTCGTCGGACTCGTCAGTGGGGCACAGGATTGGGGCGCGGGATAGACAGTCAGCATCGCTGTGTTTCTGGCCAGACTTGTGCACGATGGTGACATCAAATTCTTGTAACCGAAGACTCCATCGAGCAAGCCGCCCCGAGGGATCCTTCAGGTTCGCCAACCAACAGAGTGAATGGTGGTCGCTCACGACCCGAAACGGGCGGCCATACAAGTACGGACGAAATTTCGTAACGGCCCACAGCACAGCTAGACATTCCTTTTCCGTTGTGGAATAATTGACTTCTGAACGGGACAAAGTGCGACTGGCGTAAGCAATCACGCGTTCTAGACCATCCTGCCGCTGAACAAGGACCGCGCCGAGGCCAACGTTACTAGCATCAGTGTGCAGTTCAGTGTCGGCCTCTTCGTCGAAGTGGCCAAGCACAGGCGTACACTGCAGACGGGACTTGAGTTCTGTGAAGGCGCTGTCCTGGTCTTGGCCCCAGATGAAGGGTTCAGAATCCTTCGTCAGGCGGGTCAAAGGCTCTGCTAGCCGGGAGAAATTGGGAACAAACCGGCGATAGTACGCGCAGAGGCCCAAGAAACGACGCAGGCTCCGTTTGTCTGTTGGCTTAGGGAAGGCAGCTACGGCGGCCGTCTTTTCGGGATCTGGACTAACACCTCGTGCGCTGACAATGTGACCAAGAAACTTCAGCTCTTGAAATGCAAAGTGACATTTCTCTGGCTTGAGAGAGAGACCAGCGGAACGTATGGCCTCGAAAACAGCACGCAAGTGTTTCAGGTGCTCATCAAACGTGTCCGAGAAGATCACGACATCGTCAAGATATACGATGCATGTCTGCCACTTCAGACCGGACAGCACGGTGTCCATCATTCGTTGGAACGTGGCAGGGGCCGAGCACAAGCCAAAAGGGAGTACCTTAAACTCGTATAAACCGTCAGGCGTAATAAAGGCGGTCTTCTCTCGGTCCCGTTCGTCGACCTCTATTTGCCAATACCCACTGCGGAGTTCAAGGGATGAAAAGAAGGTGGCATGGCGCAGGCGGTCTAGGGAATCATCAATGCGGGGCAGAGGGTACACATCTTTTTTCGTGACGGTATTCAGGCGCCTGTAATCGACGCAGAACCTGAGGGTGCCATCTTTCTTCGTGACGAGAACAACAGGCGATGCCCAGGGGCTCGTGGAAGGTTGGATGACGTCGTCCTGGAGCATCTGTGTAACTTGGCGGCGGATGGCATCGCGTTCTTTGGAAGACACGCGATAAGGGCGCTGGCAAATTGGTCTTTGGTCGTCAGCAACGACAATTCGATGCTTGGTAAGCGGCGTCTGTCGGACCTTGGAAGTTTCCGCAAAACAGTCGCGGAAGGAATAGTTAGGCTTTGCACGCAGTTTTTCTGACTGGCCGAGAGGTGCGGGTTCACGTCAGTCGGAATGGCTGTAGCCGTCGCGTCGGCGAGGTCTGACGTGGTGGATAAAGAGCACTGCCTCGTACACTCTCCAAGCTCGTCAAAATAAGCGACGACTTCTGACTTCGTCAAATGTTGCGGTTCACGAGTAAAGTTCGTGACTAAGATTTCGGTACGACCATTGGCAAGGTCTACTAGGCCTCGGGCGACACAAACTTGCCGAGCGAGTAGCAGGGACATGTTCGCTTCAGCAATGCCAAGAGCGCCGGTGCTGTCAGTACACTCGACTGTGACGAACTTGCTGGCTCGCGGAGGGATTGTTATGTGGTCGTCACATATGCGCAACATTACTTCACAGGGCTCGGTGGTTGTGTTAACGGCTCGCTGGGCGGAAAAAGATACCATGAGTTCCTGAAGGTTTATGATCGCACCATACTCGTGAAGGAAATCCATGCCCAGTATGAGGTCCTTTGAACAGTCAGCTAACACGGAAAAGGAGCCGGTGAAAGTAAGACCACGGATTTGGATGCGGCAAGTGCAGACGCCGATTGGTGTCACGACATGGCCACCGGCAGTGCGGATCACGGGTCCACACCAAAGCGTCAGAACCTTACGGAGTGTCATGGCTAGCTCCCTGCTCATCATAGAAAATTCAGCGCCGGCATCGACGAGTGCGGTCAGTTCATAACTGTCGACGGTTACTAAAATTTCAGCGGAAACTAATCGTTCGCAGCACGTCGGTGAGGTCGTCGGATCGGGTCATTGACGCTCGGGCCGTCGCGTCCAATCGTCGGGTGGAGGCTGTTGACTTCGTGCAGCGGCGGCGGCCCTAGCCCCTGGAGGACGCCGTCTTCAGTTTTCCCGCCGAGGGGACGCGCCTCCGAACTGACCGGAGGTTGAGGGCCGACTGGGCGTAGCAAAGCGCCTCGGGGATGGCGATCGCGACTGTCGCCGCTGTGAGGTCGGGGGCGGCACTTGAGAGTTCAGGTACTCCTCTATGTCCCGCGGTCTTTCACCATAGCGCGGTCGAGGCGCGTCCGGTGGGAATCCTCTCAGACCCATCCGCCGGTACGGGCAATTCCACAGAACATGGCCGGGCTCCCCGCAGTGGTAGCAGAGCGGACGATCGTTGGACGTTCGCCACACGTACGCTTTGCGGAATGGAGGGCACGGGTCCTGCTGCTGCTCGATGGGACGCACGTAACGATGGGGTGGTGGTTGTTCGGCAACGGGGCGAAACGCTTGCGGCGCCGAGGCAGGTCGGCGCAGGGCATCGCTGTAGGACATTACGTGCGGCTCCGAAAGGGGTGCTGGGGGTGGCTGCACCGCTCGCCGGATTTCGTCACGGAGAACATCGCCTGTCGAAGGTACGCTTTCTGACGGAGCACTCAAGTGGAGGTGTCGCAGTTCTTCGCGGACAATGCTCCGCACAAGCGCTCGCAGCGCCTCATCCCCGGGGCCTGGCAAGGACGTGCAGTACTGAGCGGCCGCTACATTTGCCTGACGGCCGTATTGGGCACTCCGTTCATGCAAGGAACGTTCTATGGTCGTCGCTTCCTTGGCAAAGGCGGCGACAGTTCTCGGAGGGTCGCGCATGAGGCCAGCGAACAGCTGCTCCTTTACCCCACGCATAAGGTGCCTCACCTTTGTAGCTTCGGGCATGGCTGGGTCGGCCCGATTGAAGAGGCGGGTCATGTCCTCAATAAACATGGCCACGCTCTCGTTGGACTGCTGTGACCTGGAGCGAAGGGCAAGTTCGGCATTCTCCTTTCGCTCGCTCGAACTGAACGTGGCGAGCACCTCGCGGCGAAAAGCTGCCCAGTTAGAGAAGGACGCCTCGTGGTTCTCGAACCACGTTTTCGCCGAGTCTTGCAGTGCGAAGTACACGTTCAGCAGCTTTCGCTCGTCGTCCCATTGGTTGAACGCGGCCACACGGTCAAAACCGGCCAACCAATCTTCTACATCCTCGAACCGGTCGCCGTGGAAGGATGGTGGCGACCGAGGTGCAAGAAAGACGAACAGCGGGGCACTGCCGAAGGACTAACCTGTCTGGCTGCCAGTGGCGGAAGTCATGGCCCGAGCAGGAATCGTGAGTGGCTCAAATTCGGGTTGCAGGCCTCGCAGGCGACGGCTCGCTTTGTGGACAGGTGTGGCGTCTGCTCGTCAGGGAGAAGCGTCAGGGCTATCGTCCCGGTCAGCGTACATGGGATGATACCCAGCACCTCCACCAAAAATGTCACCGGCTAAAATACAGAGAACAAAGCTGTTCACTCGGGCGAGGTTTGCCAACACCGCCGCGCTCGTTCTGGACAAAGAAGACGTTCGGCCACGCGCTCGGGAACACAGTTCGACCTCCAGGTGGCGCCGGCAGAAAGTCAGCAACGTGGCAATATTTATATATATATATATATATATATATATATATATATATATATATATATATATATATACATATATATATATATATATATATATATATATATATATATATATATATATATATTCCAGTTTTTTGACATGTCTCATCTGCACCCTGATTCCGCAATGCCTGTATGACTGCTGAGGTTTCCACTGAATCGAAGCCTTACACATAATCAATGAAGTTATTGTATAGGGGTCGATTATAATCTGCGCAATTCTCTATCACCTGAGTGATAGTGTGACTACGATCTATTGTGGAATATCCTTTACGAAAGCCTGCCTGGTCTTTTGGTTGATTATAGTATAAGGTTGCCCTGACCCTATTAGCGATTACCTTACTAAATACCTTAGGAAACACGGACAGTATGCTGCTCAGTCTGTAATTTTTCATGTCCTTGGCGTCTCCTTTCTTAAGAATTAAGATTATATTTGCGTTCTTCCAAGCTTCTGGTACGGTCGAGGTGATAGGCATTGTGTATACAGGGTGGCTAGTTTTTCTAGCAGAATCTCCTCTCCGTCTTTCAACATATCGGCTTGTACATAATCCTCACCAGCTGCTTTTCTTTTGCATTACTCCTAAGGATTTCTTTATTTCCATATTAGCCATAGTATCTTTTAGAATTCCGAAAACGCGGTTACTCTCGGTGCTGCGGATCGGCAAAATTTGGCTGCTTCGAGTTACACGCACTGGACCGATTGCTTTGCGTGAATGCGTATTGAATTATCTTGTATTTATGTATTTTGGCACGATATAGCCAACATTATTTCAGGTTGTGCGGTGAGGGTTATCAGGTTTTTGAAGTTAAAAAAAAACTGATATGACTACTACTAACGGCCGGCCTCAAATCTCTAACTGCAAACAGGTTCCTATCGGTAATAGAAGTTACTTATTAGGATATCGTTAATCACTTTACTAGTTAACATGATTAGCCTGTTTTAAAACGCCGCCAACAAATATTCTCCTTACCTAAAAAACCAAATTTTTAAAATTTTACACCGTCTAAGAAAAGGCAGTATATATATGTGTGTGTATGTGTGTGTGCGAAATTGAAAGTTTTGTTAATGTTATGCTATAGAGAGGGCATACAGATACATTACATAAAACGGTTAGAAAATAACCGCGTCATTTAATTCTTCGTGGATAATAATCGCCTTTCTGTTCTAGAGAGTGCTATTTTCAGTCCATTCGTGTTCACGATGGCGTGTGCGGTCGCCTTCTTGAAGCCGGTATATCGTTTGGGCTAGGTGGTCTCTTTGATGTTCTTCATATACTTACAGAAATGTATATAAAGATGTCCTTGCAAAAGTAATAATTACTTCACTTAGCTATTTCGGTCATGAGTGCTTAAAGCTGAAAAACATTTATTATCTGGGTCGTTCGAAGGCAACTAACTGTTTTGCAGCTTCATTACATTTCATCAGTTTGAAATGGGCTGAGACAGTGTACTAACAGACGTTTCACGTCAATCTATTTTTAATCAAGATTATCCGTGAACAGGAGTATAAGTTTTTTACACCGCAAGTAGTATTATCCACCCTTAAGAGGAGGTGGAGGAGGAGAGGCAGGCAGGACCCACCCTTAAAATCATTTTTTTCAGTAATGATGCTTCCTGAGAAACTGACGTGTGCATGGGACAGACGAGCAGTCGTAGTTTCTTGAAACTTTTTTTCGCCTGCACTTATAATGTCACAATAAAAAAACATGGGGAAACATTACGAAACATCGCCTTTCGATTTTCTTCTGGCGATAGTGTCTTCGCAAAAACATATTTTTCTTTTGAATTCTATCTCTTGGCAAGAAGCATAATTTGGTCTTTCTGTATACAATAGAAGGTCCTGTAGGCAATCTCACGCAGGGAGCTCATCAGAGCAGCGTTGATCCGGTTGTTGCCTGCCAGGCCCTCAGGGTTGCCTTCCACTCTCGTAAACATGACTCATGCTACTTGGAATAGTTCTATATTTCTACTTCGTGTCATTCTTTGACGTTCTTTTACTTTTACAAGATGCCGGCTGTTCTCATCTGAGCTCATTTGAAGGCAGACGCTGCTCTGGAGTAATTAATTTACTTTCCTGAGTGTTCACGAAATCATCAAAAACTGAAAGTTGTGCTATTAAACAAAAACTTATTAGCCGTGATTTATCGCTTCTGGGAGTATACTTAAGCTCAATAGATGTAGAAGGAGCGCATAAAATCTTCCTGAAAATCACCTGATTTTGTGAACTCCGCCAGGACATCTTTCAAGGCGTACACTACTGCTTTCCCACAGGCAAGCGTAATACACAACATCAGTGCACAGGAAAGGACTGCGGTTAGTAGTTCTTGATTCACGTTTTTTTTAGAAACTTCGTAAATTGAGAAATCCTCTCAAAATTTCAAAGCGTCCCATTAACTGCGTACAAAGTAGTAAAGAGATTTTAAACCATAGACACTTATATGATATCACGTTTTACTAAAGGTACTTCATGTAGCTTGAAAACTGTCATTGGAACGGAACAATACCTAGTAAAAGTCAGGCATCATGCCTTGTCTGCAATTGAAACTCTTTTGGGTTGAAAGCGGGGCGCTTAGGTCCCTCGGGATGTATACTTCTTAGGAACTACATGCGAAGTAACATTTTCATTCTTGAGTAAAAGGGGACACTTAAGCTCCGCCTTAAGAGTATGACATGATAGTTTCATGACCTAATTCTCATATATTCAGAATTTGTCATTCTTTGCTTAACAATCATAGACCGCTTAAAATCCTCATACCGATCCTGGCGAAATGGTGGAGCAGTTAAGCGCCGCGCCCCTGCCCTGTGCTGGCAGGTGCTGCCAGAAGTGAGGCTTGATGCGACCCAGGTTGCTCTCCCCGAGCAATCTCACGCGGTCAATCATTAATTTAACCGCAACGTTTCAATATCAGTTTGCTCAGAATCCGATGGGCAGGTTGTGATGAAGCCACGATATTGAACCCAGGCGGTGCGACGCACTCCTCGTTTTGCCACAACACACATGACAAGGCACAAGACACAAGAGCCCAAGACAAAGCAATATTCTTGCTCTCGGTGGTGATACGCCTGCAGTAGTATTTTTGTTCCGCCGCAACTAGTAACTAGTGACTAGTAGTGTGGCATTTCTGTCCCTCTTAGATAGGGAACCACTTTATGGCGCATTTGAAAGTGAAAGAATGCAGAGCTGAAGGAGAAGAAACGACGGCAATATCTCTGGCTCCTGATGAGAACACGAGAAATGGGCTAACGAGCATGGTACGGCTTCATTCCGGCTATCGGGACTAATTCGGGCGTCGGCTGTCTAGATGACGTGTTCTGTGGGGGAGAACTTTGCAGCTACGTTTTTTTGGCGCAACGCTTCGTTGAGGCCAAAGTTAGTAGTAATGAGGTTTGGAGACATTTTAGGGTGAGCTCGCGGACGGATCAGGCTTCACATTTACATTTGTTCTCTACAGTGATAGAGCAGCCCTGTGCGGAAGATATTATATTTGTGGGTGTCTTATTTGGCAGTATTGGATGCGCTGTCGAGGAAGATGCCGGACGGCACCGATGTTCCGTAAAAGTTTGCCAGCATCCCCGAAGGCAGAAGTCAGCACTTTCGAGGCGCAGCATTGCGTCCAGCAAGGTGATGACTTGTAGGCATTCAGTAAAAGGAACTGTGATAAAGGAGTCGTTTCTTGGAGTGTGCTGTTGCATGCAATGGTGGAGAACGGGAACATTTCATACCGCTTCCGGTGGTCCGCGTCTACACATACTTAAATCATGTCAGTGGTCGTCTAAACCGTATAATGACCTCGTTTGCTTGAGAGGGGTAACCGCCAGAGTGGTAAGTAGTGTGGCAACATGCAAAGCTCATGGACCCCGTGATTCTTCAAACGAAGACGAAGTTACATGGATACGTTACTCATGATGCTCTTTCCAGATCGCGAGCAATCGAAAGCTAGCCAAAGATAGTTTAGGGCGCGGCATGTCGAAAAGACTTCAAATTAATTTCTAAGGACTCCTCAAAACTAAAGGTGCTATGAAGACACAACCCTTCCAGGATTCATTTGGATTCTGTTCAGTGTCCAGTTGCAATACTGTTGCAGCTTTGATAAAAATAGGCCTCCGAATAGATTTAGTGCTTGCGAAAAGCAAGGAAAACACTTTCTGATAAAACTTGACGTATGTACTGTTCTTTTCTCAGAATCATCAAAATTGTTTTATGATACCGTCAAAATGCTTAAGAAATTGTGACGTGCTTCTCACGATGCAAGAAAACCAGCGGCCAAAGGACCATTCAGTGCGTTATTGCTTTCCCACCAGCAGATAACGCCAGAAACCTAGAAAAAAATTTTATAAAACCTGTCTGTATGAGTATGCACGAGTGCACTGTCATCAACACTGTTCTGAAAACAGGACACACGTTATTTTGCAGCCTAAGTTAATAAGCACACTTTTAGTGACATAAAGAGTCCTGAATTCATCTAGGCCAAAGAAATAACTGAAAGCTTAGTAAAATAAAGATACACGCCGCGAGTTAGCTAACCTAAAATTTGTGTACAAAATGCCACAAATTGCTGTCACAGCAAGCTTTTCTAAATGAGTGAAGCCCCTAGTTGCCGTAAATCTAAGGATATTGCTGGCAGCAAAACTCAAGTAGGCGAATCTTCCTGCTCGCTTTGAGCGAAGGGAACATATTTTGTAGCGCAGAGAACGTGCAGCCATGGTGTGAAACTTCATTACCAGCGCATACAGAGGAGCGACGAGAAGCCGTTTCCCGCTTAAACGACTGCCGTTGTCCTTCAAGCCGCGGCGGCGTCTTCATCGAGCTGGTGGAGGGTGATCAGCTTGCCCGGGTCGGGGCTGAGCATTAATGCCTCCCAATGATCAGAGTTGATAAAGAAGGGACTTGCGGGCATGGACTGTAGGAAGTTCTGGATCATACGATTTAGATTGGTTTAGCTGTCAAAAGTTTTGCATTTTTCTGAGTAGAGTCCTCCTGAACATAAGCTACACAATTGAAGATTTAGATAGGTGTTAGTTTTAAGTTTATCTCAGGCTTTAGCTGTCGTTGGAAGAGCGTTTTTATCTGCTGAGGGAAATCTGAGTTTCCAAGGCTCTAGTGATGCAGGATTTCTCTGTAAGAAAGCAACCTGTCCTTGCCAGAGTACAGGGCGGGCCAGAAAACTGGTCAGAAGAGCTCTCTGAAAGAGAGAGAGTCGTTGAGCGCTTAGAGCACATAGGCAACAAGAAAATATGTACAGCACAATGCTGTACGTTTGATGGATATAAGCTAAAGTGCAAAATAAAAGCGAAAAAGATGTAAGCTTCACATACGGCAACACGTCATTATCATAAAGCAGAGTTCCAGAGACGCTCGTACATTTCTTTCCACAATGAGGAATCCGTACGTCTGATTTTCTTATTGCTGCAATGGCAATAAATTATACTTACTATGATGCACGGCGCACCCACAGTATTAGCACAAGAGCGCAAAGTAACGGTCGCAATAATATAAACTTAATTTTTAGTGAGTGCTACGGGCAGCGGCGGCAGCGTTTCAATGATGTAAAAGTGCATAGCCCCACATAGTGCGCGATGTCTGCTCCAGCTTTGATACTCGTAAGTAGTGTAAGTTTGTCTGGAGGCTATCCCATGACGCCTCTAAAGCGTATGTTGATGCTTGAAGTCTTAGCGCTCAGACTCCACGCGTGTTGGAATTAGTCGACCCGTTCTTCTTCCTGTCTTCTTTACTGGAGCAGTTGAAAAGTGAAGAGACCCAAGGTGTCCGCAGGTTAGGTGGGGTTGACTTCGGTGGCAAGCTTAAAGTACACGTCGAAGCGCCCTGCCGGGGAGGAGGAAAGGCGGGGAGGTTAACCGATAGATGAAACCAGTTTGCTTACCCTGTACTGGGGAAAAAGGATGAGGGGATATACAGTTGAGGCAAAAAAGGGAATGGTCAAAAAAACGGAAGGCAAAAGGGCTTCGACAAAATCACAGCCTGTCGTGCAGGCGCGACACTTTTGAGAACCGCAGAAGGGCGTGGCAGGCCCTCACCGCCGATGATCGCCGCGGCCAGTGTCCAAGAATTTTGACCTCCGTTAGCGGTCTTGAATCGATGTGTTCCAGAGCACGGCGTAGAGAATGTCTTTCAGAACTGTTCACTGGGCACAAAGAATGTCAAATGTCGCCTCATCGCGAAGTCCTTGAGATGTCACGTGGCTGTGCTGGGAGCGGTGATGTAGACAATTCCGCAAAAAACTGGTGCTAAACTCACATTATTTCATGCGCTTATCTCTGTCCGCCAAATGAAACATCTTGGTTGCGCCTATAGAGGTAAATTATTTCGCCGGTCGATGTCCTGTAAGCTCCGGTAGGGCTTCGAGCTCCGGTGACAGGCGTTGGAGACGGCGGCTGCTTCGAGTCTTGCCATAGGTCCTGACTGCCTGAGTATTTTTTTATGTTTTGTCTTCTGCTACAGCTTTTAAAAGAAGAGCCTGGTGAATATCGAGAACCTACATGAGATGTCGTGTGGCTGTGTTAGGAGCGCTCGGGAAGACAATTCGACAAAAATTGGTGTTAAACTCAAAATATTTCATGCGCTGATCTCTGCCCGCCAAATGAAGCATCTTGGTGGTGGCAATAGCAGCAAATCCGTTCGCCGGTCGTCGAAGGTAAAACTTAGTGAAGCACGGGGCGGACTGCATATAAAAGCCGCGCACAACTATCCACCTAAGGCGCGGAAAGCCTCCATATCAATCTGCAACGTAGCGGAAGCAGTTGCGTGCAGGTACAACCTTGGAGATAAATGTAGTAGCATCTGGGGTCTGAAATATTGGATAAGTCCGTACGCCGGCGGCTTCGAGCATTAACATACAAAGAGTGCGAATCTTCGCGGCGGTGTAAATAGAGGAATAAATACCAGGCCCTTCGCACCCAGTTGCTAGGGAGCATCTGGCGAAAGCGCTGTTCAGAACTCTGACGTCAAAGAAAATTCTGACATTCCCTCGATTCGGAAAGGGTGAGTTTCGAAATTAAACCTGGAAATGATTGACGGTAGCACCTTTTCGCCTGACACTACCTTAGCAGTGCTGTTTAAGGACCTTGTTCCTAAAAAATACATTTTAGAGGCATATTCACGTTAAGACAGATGAAGCATACACAGTGAAAAATGCGGCAATGTACTATGGAAGCATTGTTTACCAAAGAGGCAACAGTTAGGTTTGAAATTCGTGATCAATAAGGATATGTCTTGCAACAAAGACGAATTCCGCAACACTAAGGTTAGGCTGTAAGTTATTCTAATCAGAAAGAACATACATAGGTTTGGAATATTTGACATGCTTCGGGATAAACATGCAGGCTTGGTGATGAGAAGGTTTAAATGTTTTTGTGTGCGCGTATCTGGCAGTGAGTAAGTTAAAAATGAGCAATTTACTCCTGGAGGTGAGATCAGCGCAAAGGTAGGCAGTAACTAAAAGCAGGGCATGCAGTATGCAACAATGGCAAAGGTTTCATGAATGGCAGGGAAACTGATATTAGAATTCATACAATGAAATAGCTTGAATATATATATATATATATATATATATATATATATATATATATATATATATATATATATATATATATATATATATATATGTTTAAGAGAAGTGGGCACTTCTACAGAGACACAATTATTTATCAACGTTTCGACCGCGGTGCGGTCTTCTTCAGGTCTTCTAGACAGTCCTGAAGAAGACCACACCGCGGTCGAAACGTTGATAAATAAATGTGTCTCTGTAGAAGTGCCCACTTCTCTTAATCTTTATTCTGTGGAGCCAACGCAACCTACGTTCGTAACACACACACACACACACACACACACACACATATATATATATATATATATATATATATGTGTGTGTGTGTGTGTGTGTGTGTGTGTGTGGTGTGTGTGTGTGCGCGTATACTTCAATATATAATCTTCTTCTAATAAAGAAACTCTCTGGAAGTTAGATTAGAAGAGCTCTAAAAGTGAGGCTGAATGTTATATAGAGCACTCCTCTCGGTATCACACCGAATTTAAAGACTCTTTGATGATGACGTGTAAAATGAGCCTCGATTTAAAAAAAAAAGCAGGAGAGTGGCAAGGAGCAAGCCTATAAATCAGTCAGCGATAGCAGAGAAAATATAGTGCTTTATATTGCGCTCGAGAAAAGACATTTCGTTGTGACTGATGGCGACTGTGGTGCACGAGCTATGACCATTCTCATAAATATAATAATATAGGGGCAAAAGCAGTAGGTGGAACGGTGGCCAGATAAGACGCACGCGTGCTTTCCGATAAGTAGAAAAATCGAAACGTGGTTAATTCGCGAAATAATCTGACCACATGAACAGAGCAAATTTGGCCGAAATATGAAATCAACCAATCACCACAAGACAAAGGACACAAGGAACTATAATATGGAGAGTGTCGTTCATTTTCTGAAGGTTGCAATTACGATGAAAGAAATGAAAATAAATTAGACATGTGCGAAATTTTCTTAAATTGGAAACATAGCAAGACTGGCGCACATCGAACAAGAAAGTAAGAAACAGCATGGCGACAAGAAGAGGTGAGAATATACACAGCCGAAGCGCTGAATAGCATCAAAATTTTATAGAATGTTCGAATCGCTGATTTAGTATATGCATGCCGAACATAGAAAAAGCCAAGAACAAAACCAACAACAGAAGCCGCCGCAGTGGTACATTGGTTATGGTGCTCGTCTGCTGAACCGAAATGTGGTCGTTCGCTTCCGGACGCGGCGTTGGCATTTCGATGGAGGCAATATGCTAGAGGTCCGTGCGCTGCGCAATGTTAGTGAGCTCCTTGAAAGCGCAGGCGGTGAAAAATACCCGGAAACCTTCACTAGGGCTTCCCTTCTAGCCTGAGTTTCTTGAGGACGTAAAAGGTTCATAAACTAAACCATGCAAAACAATAAGGGCAAGGAATTTCGTCATGACAACGATTTACCTACGTGCAAGATTTCCAGCTGTGCGTAGTGGTGCACAATCTCCAAAATAAAAGATGTACGCACTAAAAGAAAACAAGGACAATGTTGTTAGCAAAAGCGATGGGAAAGTTGCTGGAACCGAATGAGATCTCTGCAATAATACAAATTATATTAACCGGAAACCTCGGGCACTAATAAGAGGGGGTTCAAAAGCCTGTCGGTGACGAATATGAAAATATTGAAAGCTTTCCAAGTAGTACAGTGGTGAAAGATGCCGGTGAGATTCAAGTAAACTTCACATTTTTAAGCATGGCGAGAAGATTGTGATTCAAAATCTTTGCACTCTGTAGGGAATGCCTCACGATTTATGCATAGAGAAAGCTGAAAACAATACTATCCTTATTCTTATAAGAAACCACACGCCAAGGATTGAAATATTGCAGGTCAGCCGCACTACTACCGGTTCCTTAAAAGTTATTTGGTAACGTAGTCTTTGAAACAAGTAGACAAACTTGATTTGCAGTTAACAAAAGTAGTGGGCTTCCTTTGAAAAAGAATGTTTAACAAAAACATTTATATCAGCATCATGCACGCAACTGAGAAATGCGTAGAATGAAAACGCTTCTATACAGAGCTTCCATTGGATCCAAGAAAGCGTTATGAATTATGAGCAATCTCAACAGTCATGCAGGCGTTGTGTAACGAGGAAGTAGATCAGGCTTATGTAAAAAGAAGAGAAAAACCTTTAAAGCTACACAGCGAACTGACTTCCACGGGGAAAGTGATAAAATGCCCATATGGAAGGGTTTCAAGTGAGAAGACATAATCTGCCCAATAATATTCACTGCGTGTTTAAAGGAGTTATTCAGAGTATTAATCATGAAGAGTTAGTGAGAAAGGTTAAAGTAGAAACGTTAGGAAATATGGATTTCCTGCAGAAGATCTCTAGGTAATTAATGCTGGTTACAAACTGCAGACCTTCATAGAGGACCGAGACAGGCAGCGCAGAGCAATGTGTATAAAAATATTAAAACTAAAGTACTGTTCAAGCGTCTAGGAGAAAACAAGGTGTTCAGGACAGGCGGTGAGTTAATGCAGCTGGTGGAGGAATACATCTGACATAGAACGGCCGCACATGCCACCATCAAAGGGATATAATCACAATAATAAGAATTGCGAAGAGCAGACTCTACATTTAAACTCATGGAGAAATGATTAGGGCATGCAGTTGCACAAAAAGATAACTATTTTAGAGGAGTCTGCTAAACAGGTCAATAAAATGCATTGAAGGACAAGTGCCATCCTCTAGATACATATCATGTGATTGACTACCAAGGCAACACAGAAATATTTTTTTTGTACGAAACTGCATCCCGAAAACTTTTGTGCATGAATGTTCTCTCATAATGCGAATAAATTTGAACTAGCTCTCAAGAAGAAAACATAAATCATTTTTATCGTGACACTACTTACTTTTGGGGCGGGAGCCTGGAGGCCAACAAAAAGGTAAGAAAATAAATTGAGAGCAGCTAAGTGAGGAACGTCAAGCAAATGATATCCGTTACGTTATTGCAAAACTAGGAGAACGTGTCAGTGTTGAAACGCGAATGCTATCCTAGTGTAGATAAAGAGCAATGAGTGGGCAAAAGCTGATCCTTTGGCAAGAAAGTAAAATAATCGTTGCTACTTCACGGTAACAGAGTGCGGGGTAAGCATAGCAGGGGACGGCAGGAAGAGGTATGGAGATGAGATTAGGACATATACGAGTATAAGAAGGCCGTAGCTATCATAGACAGGGCGTCTCGTCTACCTAGTCTCCAGCCTGCTTGTTGCCTACCTTTTTGGTGAATTCACCGATCAGTACAGTGTACCGCGTTTTTTTTTGTTTTGCGTATTGCCGCTTTCACGTCCATGGACGACCTGGCCGTCATGGCTGGATGCCGGTGCGTAGGACTGTATTACCTTCAGTTTATACTCCTTTTAAAGCTTAATTCATATACCTGGCATTCGCAAGTTATTACCAAAGAATTTCTATATGTTGCGGGATATATCCTGATCGACGAGGAATCCCACACCAACTTCTCATACGTCCGCTAATCTACGATAGCGTAGTACTTGCCAACCCGTGAGCACTCCATATGCCTCATCTTTTATCCCTTCCAAACTAAGTCCCATGATACCTGATATAATACTCGCTATCTAATACCCCCAAGCTAGCGTAAACGGATAAGGTTCTAGCGTAAAACTGGCACGTTCACTTTCGAAAGGTGGCATGCCTGGAGTTACGGATTCTTTGCACCCGCCGCTACTTCTCAGGTCTGACCGCCACCTTGCTAACATACTCCGAATGGGCTGCGGACTGAAAGCGGAGGGTCTTCAGAATGTGGCTGCGCGTTTATCGCTACCCAAGCGCAGAACTGCAGCAGTTTTAACGTGGCAGCGTTCAAGGAACTGATACCAAGAAATCAGACGTTGGCGCTATCGGTGTTGTGAGCGAGAAATCATCAGCATGGCTCTGGCGGGTGGGGCCCAGAAAACAACCCAGGAGGAAGGTGGGCAACCTATATCACGTGACCTTGCTGCGTCATCACAGCCTGCCCATCGGATAATGAACAAACTGCCCACTGTGGCAAGCTGCAATTGTCGCTCGGGAACAGCATCCCGGGCAACAGAAGGCCCACCGCTAGGAGCACCTGCCATAGTAGCGCATCGCTTGACGATTGCACCACTGCGCCAGGAGGAGTATGGGGACTCCCAGGGATCTTTGAATGTAATGTAGGCAATGGCACGCAGCATATATAGAAATTAACCCATTACGATACAGCATCTTACCCTTAAGGCATAGCTTAAGTGCCCCGTCCAATTTTTTAGACATACTGCGGAACATCCACAGCGTGGGCGTATCAGTGCAGGTTTCTTTATTACCTTCAGTTTGAAAAATATGCGCACCCGTTTAAGCGGCACTCTGGGCGCAATAAAGCTTTCACTCACCTCCTTCATGCCGGTCAGTGTGGCGGGTTCGGAAGATAAGTTCACCCATTAAAAGCGGACATATCTGCCCTCAGCGGGAGGCGTCGCTTTGATGCTGCATCGCAGTCTACCGACTCGTTGAAGGGACAGTCACAAGATCACTTCTGCGACACACCCGAACGCTACGATGGCGTGCACAGCGCGTGCACAGCGCGTTCACAGCTTGCACCGCCGTTGTGCTTACGGCTTACTGATTACCTTCGCAGCTCAGGCTGCTGTTATAGCTTTGCTTTGTAAAAAGGCTGGGAAAGGAAACGAAGTACGCCCGACTCTGAGCTTGCGTTCCGGAACAATACCTGACGGATGCCATTCCATGCGGTGGCGTGCAAAACCTGCTCTCAGCCAACGTGCTCTCTGCCACCGACCATTTGTGCACAGGAACATTTGCTTCAACAGCGACATGCCACAAACAGAGGTCAGGAGCAGTCAAGATCTTGCCGGAAACCTACGAGCTCTTACATGCGCACATTGTCAGAATACATAGTCATGCGGGATTGGCGGAAGGAATAAAGAGTTCTCATAGCACTAGAAGACGAGACCTTCGCGTTTATTTTCCCCTCGGCTGTGAAGCGTGACGATTTGTCCTTTGCTAAAACTATCCGCCTGTTGAGCAAAATGGCAGTGTGTGTGTGTGTGTGTGTGTGCGTGTGCGTGTGTGGTACTGAAAAGTAAACTGGATGTTTGGGAAAGGAAATGGCACAGAACCTGTCTCGCACCTCAGCGGACACCTGAACCGCGCTGTAAGGGAAGGGATAAATGAGGGACTGAGAGAAGAAAGGCAGAAATAGGTGCCTTAGTGGAGGGCTCCGGAATAATTTAGACTACCTGGGGATCTTAAACGTGCACTGTCATCGCATAGCGCACAGGCGCCTTTTGCAGCAGTCGCCGCGGTCGGGTTCGAACCTGGGAATACCGGATGAGTAGAGAGCGCCCTAACCACTTAGCCACCGCAGGGTGCACAGGAATTTTGAGGAGACCTAGCAGTGTGGAAATGAATCCGTGAAGTGTAAGCATTGCAATGACAACGCATTTCCTCTTCTGAAAGGGTGTCTCTTCATAACATGTTAGCAGGCACATATGAAATGAAAGACGCCCGAGTTTTTATGCCGGCTTAGCTGATTAATGGCGTCCTAAATCACGATCCGAAACTTTAAGCTATGAAAACAGGTGATGCTTGGCACGTGTAGGCAATGTTTTCTAACAATTGTTTTGTAAAATTTTCTCCTTACCGCCTGAAGTGACACGTGAGCTAAGAAAAAAAGGTTGTAATTCACCCTGACACTCCGTTATAACACCGACGACAGATGACTTGTAAAATAAGAAAGATTTTATCAGAACGCCAGTCAACTCTAATCATTCATCAAGGCTTGCCACGAAAAAATATACCCCACATATTACTAACGCAACAGGGCCTTTTTATGAAAGGTCATGCTCACTCTGTGAGCGTATGTTTTAACACCGACGCGTACAATCGTAAACGTTTATGGAAAAGTTATGAGTGTATGGGGCTATACGATGCCGTAATGAGTTATAATGCCGCGTAAGACACAGTCAAACACTTTGAAAATGCGAGCCGCCGCGGTGGCTGAGTGGTTATGGCGCTCGGATGCTGAACCGAAAGACGCGGGCTCGATCCCGGCCGCGGCGGTCGAATTTCGATGGAGGCGACATTATAGAGGCCCGTGTACTGTGCGAAGTCAGTGCACGTTAAGGAACCCCAGGTGGTCGAAATTTCCGGATCCCTTCACTACGGCGTCTCTCATAGCCTGAGTCACTTTGGGACGTTAAACCATCACAAACCAAACTTAGAAAATGCAATGATTTTCGCAGTTTGCACTCATTATGCCGAGAAAGCGAATTACACTGACAATTGACGGAGCGCAGTATTCAAAATCTTAGAAGATGCTGCTAAACAGGAAAAGTTCATGAGAACTGTGATATCAGATCAATGCTTTCAACAGAGCTTATACCTGAAGCTGTTACGGTGAACACCGATTCCTACAAGCCGCATGTCATTTTTCGATATATTGCCTGCTTATCTTGAAACGGCGTCAAAACTCGTATGCTTTGACTAGCGAATCAACTATAATAGAGAGGCGGGCTAGTTGGTGACTAGTAGTAGGAAATCAACACAAAGTGCATAAAATCGTTCTGTGGCAATTTGAAATTGCTGTTATTCATTAACCATATTACCAATAACCTTTACAAACGCTAATTAATATTTGGTATAACAATTTTATTTCAGGATCTAAAAGTGCGTTCAAATGGTGGTGCCTGGCAGCGATGGAGGGCCTCTGCATTTGCAGTTTTCGGGATGGCAGCATTTTCTATGAGTACTTAGATTTCTTTCTAATTCTAGAGCTGCTCCAGATGTGCTCATGGTCGCGTATGTTTAACGGTAATGTATTGGCTAGGCAAGCACACCCCAAAAAACTTGCAGAGGTTTAGCTCTTGTTAAGAGGAAGCTCTGTTAAGCATGGTTCTTAATGGTTTGGCGCCGGAGTATGTCCGGCGTGTGCGTTACTCATGGCGATACTGTGTGATTGAGCGCCAGAGATGCAGCTTTTATACTCCCACTAGTCAGATGGTGCAGCAGCGGCGAGGCTCCGAGCGAGCCCAGCTGCGGCACGCTCCACAGCGAGTCACGCAATATGACCTCACTTACCATACGTCCGCTCCCCCGGGTCGAGGTCAAACGCGCACCAAACTTGACCGTGGTTGTTGCATAGATCTGTCGAAACAATTAACTGCAATGGTACTCGAGTGTTCGTTAGAGGGGCGAAAGTAAATTTGCAATGAAAGATATGCATACGCCATTGGTACATACGTGTCTGAGTGCCGCGGAATATGGCAGGCGACAGTAACGCTGCACAGGGATGAGGTCTTTGAAATATTATGGTTGCTTGCATATAATTATCTTATAGTGTGATTTCAATCTGCTTGCTCCCCTATGTGATTATTAGTGAAAATAAAACGGGATAGTTCAATTCATCAAGAAAATTTTTTAAGGAGTGATCAGGCGCAGAATGTAGAAAACTTGATGAAAAACACGCAATTTATATTTAACCACAGAAAAATGATGGGAATGCCTCGAGTCAATGCTTTGCTGCTCTCATGTAGGGCTTATTGTTACCCGTCTTGTTGGGATTACTGCAGTGCTACATTTTGCTTTCAGATTTCTTCCTAAAGCTCACAGCTGCTAGTCATACAGAGAAAAAGACTGAGACAAATACTGATTTGCCTGGCGTTATATGCGACAAAGCACAACAGAATGAGAAATGGAACGAAACAATGACTGTGTGTGAATTAAGACAGGTAATGCTGGCTGCTGTTACGAGTTCCTCTTAGTGACAAAAACGATGCTGGACTAGCCTGTATGTTGCGTACAAGTGCATCAAATTTCAATAGCACGTAAAGTCACTGTTTTAAGTAACTCGATTTAGCGAAAGCCCTCTAAATAAATGTTTGCTTATTTTGAGCCATTAATAAAATATAAATATACCTAACGTACACCAAAGCACAAGGCAGTTTACTAAGCAAAATAAAAACAAGATACTTCCCAGCCTCAAGTTTTATTGCTGTCTTAGGAATTGTATTAATGTGCTGAAGTCTCTGAGAAAGGTAACATTAATCAATATTTTTTTCTGTTTTCAACAAAGGACGCATTTTTTAGAATAGAATAGAACTTTATTTACATCACTATACATGATGTAGGAGGCCTGCAGAAAAAGCTGCCAGTAGCCAGCTTGACAGGGCCGCAAGCCCCCTTGCATTGGCAGTACTCATTGGAGATAAATAGCACCTGTGTCATAACAAAAGACATTTAAACATTTAAAGATTTAACATTTAAAGTAGAGGGACGGTTAACTTCCGAATCAAAATTTTGAATCATTCTGCTCAAGTTGGATCGGAAGTTGAAGTTTTTGTTTAGAATATATTTGTTGCTCGAATCAAGAATGCTTGTAACTTTGCGGCGCGCCTATAATCACAAAGGTAGGATATCGAAAAGCTGCACGTTTGTGCATCGAAGTGTGGAACCCTAGTTATGTGGACGTATTTTGGTAATGATCTCCAGTATCTAGCGGTGAAGCATTCGACGAGCATTGTTCATGCGCAGAAGATTCTTGCGACGGGCACCGTTTGTTGAGTCCATAACACATGCGACTACTGCAAAAATTACTCGTTTGCGGCTTTACTTACTCTAGTTCTGCAGTCACCGACGCCCTCCGAGATTCCTTCAGTATTGGAAAGATCCGAATTCAAGGCAAGGTGCGACTTTTGGTTGCGATTAGTTTTTGTCATGAGGAGTGCGCATTATTAACCATACCTCTAAGAACTGGCTATTTTGTCCGCTCTAAGCTTCTGAGTTTGCGCCTACGCAAACCAGTAAGGCAACTTGACTTTATTTCTGACTCCAACATTTATGAAGTGCCCTCACTGAGTGGGCAAGAAAAATTTGAGCTTATTATCGGCACACTTGCTGCATGGTTACCGAGAGTGATTGACGCTTCCCAAGGACATCTGGGCTCTGTTATGCATCAGTAAGTCAGGGCTATGAACAAGCATGTCTTATTCATTTAAACGCAAAGGAATGAAGTCTGTATGCTCTAAATTTAGCATTTGAATTGTCCTATAGGACGAGACTCTTTATTTTGTATAGGGTGTCCTTATTATGGACTATTTCATATCATGGCGCCATATCTCGCCACTGTGACAGGACTTCGTTGGATGCATTCAAGTGCTGCTCTCTATTGAGTGCAGAAAACGGAAACTAAAAGTCAGAATATATCTCATGAAAAAACTGCTCAAATGAGACGTCTGAAGACATTTTCACCTTATGACAGGCCTATAGAGACCAACCATTGCAAAGCCGTCCTGCAATTAGGAAGGAAGGTATGCATGACAAATCCGCTACACAATTTGCGGCCAACAATACTAAAATATTTAATCAATGACACCGTTACGATTCTTAGTTGGAACTTTTATCGCTGAAATACCTTTTAGTGCTCATAACGCCATTCCGTGGCTCAGTGGTAATGGTGCTCGGGTGCGGACCCCAAGGACGCGTATTTGACCCCGGCCGCAGCGGTCGAATTTCGATGGAGGCGAAATTCTAGAGGCACGTGTACTGTGCGACGTCAGTGCACTTTAATGAACTACAGGTGGTCAAAATTTTGATAGTTATCCACTACGGCGTCCCTCAAGGCCTGTATCGCTCTAGGATGCTAAACCCTATAAACCTAAAGCTAATCTTTTATTGCTTGCACAATGACGCGGTAAAGATAACCGCGTTTCCCAAGAGGGACGGCAAGGATTACAACGGAGAGAAAAAAAAAGTATCCTGATACTACCACTCGTGGGGCAATCTAAGGGCTATTGCAGAACATATGTTTACTAGCAAAAATATTTTTGCCATATGGCAGCAAGGAAATGACATTCTGCTCCACTTAACTACGTTGACAACGAAGTAGACAATGTCACCTGAAAAGAACGAGACGGAAATATTTGACGCAGTCATGGCATTTCTAATACATAGCGAAATAACATAGAATATCTGGCATTCTTGCGCCGCTGTGCTGTTTTTACGCCTCACGCTGACCAAACGGGGGTGTGAAGTCACGGTTAGCGCAATTCGAGGCAAAAGCCGACTTGGGCCCGACCGACACGTCCTGGCATGTTCTCTGAGCTGACTATTAATGCAATAGCAGTTCGAGGCATGGACGAGGGTCCAAAATATATAGGCACGTCAAACAGTGGACTTATTTTATAGGTTTATTTGGTTCATTGCAGCCCCGGTGGGGTTGTAAAAGTGGAGAATAGTAGAAGATTTAACAAAATACAAAGAGGTACAAAAATGCAGTACAAAATTAGGAACAATCTTAATAAAGCACCAACAAAACATTTATCATTAGGAGGAAACAGATGGCGCGTGCTAGTGAATTCTATTCAATTAACTGAAGTGAATACTATGTTTTAAAATGTGTGCGTCCACAAAGATGTGTAAGCTAAACGCGTGATGTCTGCTACTGGATGAAAATGTAGTGAAGTTGATATGTTTGTTACAGAATAGACCCGGTGATGTATAAATATTATCATCAAAACCTTTAAACAGTTGACGAACCTGTGTTCAGCGAGCGCCGTTAGGATAAGGGCACACATGACTGATGGCGGCGGTAACATAGTAACAACGGCTCTAAATAAATATAATGGCTTTTGTATAGATGTCCTCAATTCTGTCTACCTCGCACTGCTTGTAAAGATTCCATGTACGGGGAGTATAAAAGCTTTATATTTATTTATTTATTTATTTATTTATTTATTTATTTATTTATTTATTTATTACACGTAATTTCAAGGACCTTCGGCAAAACAGAAAGAAGTGAATTATTACAATACTTACAGTCCAAAACAAAACAATAATGAAACTTACTGTAAGGCACTTTGGACGGAACTCTTGAATTTAGTAGTGCCACAAATAGTTGTAGTATTTATATAATTCATAATGGTATAATAAAATATTTTATAACAACATTAATATTAATATCAATATATTACATAATACAGTAATAATATTTTGTTGTGATATATTATATATTTGAAATTTCTTGCCGGCGGCGACTTAGCCTGCCTACGACGTAAACATCGTTTTTCTTGTAGAGCTCTAGTTCCAACGGAATCAATACACTTCAAGCATGACAGGTTAGTGCTGAACGTGAGACAATGATATTTATATTATAAAACTCGGTTAATGGAATTGTCATTAAATTCGCTGGTGAAGACGAACTGAGTAGATTTATTAGTTGGTCTTACAGATATTAATGTGAGTTATTCTTATTTCATATTATCTGGAAAATATAACGAAGGATCCATTGAGGCGATGATGATGAAGGTAAGATGCAGTTATGTCAAATAAGACACAATCGTCAGCATACTTTTAGGTTTTAGCGGAAATATCGATCCGAAAATAGTTAATATACAGCAAAAAAGGACGAGGACCAAAGAGCGATCTGTGAGGAACGCCTAAAGGAAAATATTCTACGGAAGAATTAACTAAGTTAAAGTTTGTGAACTGGGAACGACGCGACAAAAAAAGGAGCATTCGACTTCAGCAAATGAGGGGTCTTAAGAATGGTATTTAGTTTGCAACGTAGTTTTGAAGGAAGTACGGCATCAAAAGCCTTGGTGCAATCTATTCATACTGGAGTCAAATCGAAATTTCTTTTCCAGAATACGAGATATGTTCAGGGTGAACTCAAGAAATCGTATTTTTGTGCGAACACTATGCATAAATTGATGCAGAACATTTATAGAATGTTGTTATAGACAGGAAATCAAATATTGTGCTTTTATGTTATATGCTCTATTTTCTGCATGAATAAGGGTTTAGAAATACGGCAGGTAGTTGCCGAGATGTTGCATATTACCTGTCTTATGCAACGAAAGTGCCTTGTCCATCTTTCATTATTAGGATACTATACCAAAATATTGTGATTTGAAGGATATAAGAGTAAGATAGATGGCTTGAAATCCTTAAAGCTTACCTAACAACACACAAATTTAGATACCATCACGCCCTTCTTTTTTTCCATCAAAGATAAGTGTGAGACTTTAGAGTCGTTCTTTACGAACTGAGTTATCATTAATGAAGTGAGTGAATGAATGCTAATGAAAGCAGGAACTACATGAGTATTTACGGTGAAAGTTGATTGAAAATACGCATTGAAGGTATTATAAGCTACTAATGGATCAGTAGTGGCGTCATCGCTGACACATAATGTCTTGCAAGATCCGTTACGACGAAGAATTGAACAGAGAACTCATGATTACTTTTCAACAAAACTGGCAGCTGCAGGCTGCATAAAAGTCCTTAAGCACACCTCATTTTTACACAGTGTCCATCATTTGCCTCAACGAACCTAGCAATCTGTACGGTGTTATGGGAGCTCCTTAATTGTCTCAGCCAGCGAACACCATGCGACAGATGTAATACCTTTCAGTTTAGTAGTAGTAGTAGTAGTATGTTTATTTGTTCATATTATATACAATATGCCCTCAAGGTGAGGCTAAAGGAGGTAGACCAAGCATACCTCCTGACAAGGCCTACACCCCGATCACACATCATGGAAAACGGGGGCCGAATGGACAAAAGATAAAAAACAATGAGCAAACATGATCACAATAGAAAATAGTTAATGATAGACAATAATAAATATCAATTAACGAAACATTTTATAATATGCACATTCAAAAAATAATAAAGAAAACAGAAACAAAAACACACACTCAAAAAATAAAAAAATAAAAAAACTAAGTATACAGAATTAGCTGAAATTTAACCGGGGGGGGGGGGGGGGAAGAATCGTCAGTTTTTTCTTGAATACAGACACACTATAACTTTCTAAAGCAATCTGAGTAAGATACTGGTAGGCATTACACAACGTTATGATTTGATAATCGGTTGTTTGTTTACCATAATTTGTTCTGGGTCTTGCAGTAGATAGGGCAACGGAACGTAGACCATACGCAACGTTTCTTGAATTATAAGTATTAGAAAAAGAGCTAAAGTCATGCTTGACTTTATAAAAAATGTGAAGAGCCAAACTAAAATTCTATGAATTAAAGAAATTGCGAACATGAATTGTTTCAAAAAGATTTGCTTCAAAAGATGAACTTGAACTTAATAAACGTAGAGCTCTTTTCTGGAGAGATAGCAATTTATATGAATTAGTTTTGTTGCATGTACCCCAGACTAGGTTGCAATACACCAGGTGAGAATGAACAAGGGCAAAATATAACTGTTTTTTAACTTGTAATGGGAGATGTCTAACACGATAAATAACATAAATAGATCTGGCCATTTTTAGTCTAATGTAGTTTATATGATCACTCCAACCCAAATCGCTACGAAAAAACACACCAAGGAACCGGCAACTATGAACTTGCTCGATGTTAAAGTCATTAAAAAATAGTTTGATGTGATGATCTAATGGTTTGTTTTTTGGATGGAAGAGCATAAACTTTGTTTTGTTTACGTTTAATTGAAGTTGATTAACATAGAGCCAAACCGCTAACTCCTCAAGCCAGGCATTACATTGGTGTTCAATTACTTGGAGACTGGAGCCGGAAAAAAAGACATTAGTATCGTCGGCATACATCATGATATTAGGATTTAATGGAATGTTTACAATGTCATTAATATAGAGAATAAATAAAAGTGGTCCCAAAATTGAACCCTGAGGGACACCGAATTTTCTCATACCAAAACTGGATTTTACATCATGAATCTTAGTGTACTGTATCCGTGCAGTTAGATAACTTTCCAAAAGTGAATTTGCCACTCCACGGATCCCGTAAGTCTTTAATTTATGGAGCAGTATTGTATGTTGCACAGAATCGAAAGCTTTGCGTAGGTCAAGAAAAATTCCAACAGAAAAAAGCTTAGTTTCAAAATTGTTGATTATAGAGTTTTTAATATCTAACAGAGCAGATTCTGTTGATTTACCGGCCTGAAAGCCATACTGTTGGGGGCAGATAAGATGTTTAGCTTGTAAGAAATTGTTTAGTCGCCTATAGAGTACACGCTCAGCTAACTTCGAAAACAGTGGCAATACCGAAATAGGACGGTAATTATTTGGGTCATTTTTGTTGCCTCCTTTGAATAAAACGGTAACGCGCGCGACTTTTAATTTGCTAGGGAATACACCAGAAAGTAGCATTCTGTTACAAATATGCGTAAGAGGGCCAGCAATAATATTTACAGCACATTTGATAGGAAAAGCAGCAACTTCGTCATCTCCAGGTGAGCAGGTGTTCCTAAATGAATTAATGATAGAAATAACTTCATCCACTGAAGTAGGGGACAAAAATATAGATTCAGTACTGCAAGAGGGTAAGTATGAGTCGACAGCCCGGGTTGAATGACAGCTAGCAGAAGGTCGGTATGCTCCGGCAGCTAAAACGTGTTCATTCAGCATATTGGCAAGTGAAACTCCAGCATAATTCACCCCATTGACTTTCAGCTCAGAGGGAAGACAATTCTTCCTGTTCCCTATAATAACGTTAATACCTTGCCAAAGTAATTTATGATTGTGTAAGATTGACGAAAACTTATTAATATAGAAAAAAGATTTAGCTTTCTTTAGATCTGAGTTTAATTTATTTCGAAACTTCTTAAACTTAACTAAATCATCCGGGCATCGCGTTTCCAAAAAACGAGAGAACATTTTGTTCTCTCCTTTCCGTTTTATTTTCATAGATTGAAGCATGGAGTACTTAATAAGCAATACCTGTCAAATAGGCATTCATAATACCCCTATCAATCTTTTCGCTAGGTTCTTCAAAAACATAAAACATCACCCATCGCCTGAATGATCGAGGTGTCATTAGCAGGATTGAAATATCGAAATGTAGTAAGAACGAAGGATGGTTCTAGAAAAAGTGCATGGAACAGAAAAAAAGTGTTATGATCAGATCTGCCCTCTACTTCCTCACAAGTACATCCGGTCACCGTAAGGTTCGAGATAAGAAACATTAGGTCCAAAATAGCCCTTTGCCTGGTAGGCTTGCCGACAGTCCGATAGTTCAAGGCTTACGTAATCTAACGTCCAAAACCTACTCAGTGTGTGAATGACGCCGCAGTGGATCCTCCCGGATAACTTCGATCACGTGGGGTTCTTAAACATGCACTGACATTGTACAGTACACAAGCCTCTAGCATTTCGCCTTCATTGAAACGCGACCGCCGCGGCTGAGATCCAACCCGCATTTGTGCCACCACGGCAGCGAAGGTAATCTGTGTAGCATCATGGAATCGCGGCGCTGGCAGACAAGGACACAGAGAGGACACACACAAACACAGTTGCGCTGATTCCGAGATAGGAGTTGACTTCGATACATGCCTGACCGGAGTCAGTGAATCCGGGGCGCGGGGACTCGGTTCCGTAGAAAACTTGGGGCCACTTACGAGCAAGCGCTGGACATCCACGAAGCAGTACTTGGCAACTCGTACAAAACCAACCTGGGTGCTAGTTGTCGTATGCTTTTTTCGCACAAGTGTCCGGAAGTGTCCAAACGTCTGTTGCCACAGGAACTCAGTGGTAGTATCGGTTATGCGCTAGAGCTCGCGCCATTTCTTCAGTAAAGCTGCCGCTGCTGGGGAGTGAGCACAAGCAGTCGAAGATGTCGATATCGGCGAGCTAGGTGCTGCCATTCCGACCGCATTATCTTGCACATTCGGTGTTTATGGCCCGCCGAGAGGAGACGCCCACCGAAAATACCCCAAATTTCAGGCCGCACAATCCTGTTGCGGATGCAGAACTGCCGAGATCTTGCCTTGCGCAACGCTGTTGCTATAAGAGAACAATGCGGCACAGATCAACCGAAAACACGGAGACGGAGCCTTTTGTACAAGAAATGAATTTATGCAGGGTGTGTTGCTAGGCTAGTTGGTAGTCGCATATATCGAAGCGGTGGCAGAAAAAGACATAGAGAGGACACACACACACACACAATTGTGCTGTGTGTGTCCTGCCTTTGTCCTTGTCAGTAAGCGCTGCGATTCTATGATGTTCGACAACTACCAACTAAGACATTTAAAAACCTGGTTTGGCACCAACCATGCCTCATTTTACACCTGTCAGCTTTCCGTTCTTTACTAACTTCAAAATAAACAACAATACCGGTGCACTGATTTCCTGCAATCTTAGAGATAAATAGTGCTCAGGTGGCCAAGCATAAAGTTTCCTATAATTTTTTAGCCGAAATTATTCCTAGACTCTGTTCAACTTGCCTGGAGGCCGTTGTTTACAATTGCGCTCGGCTTCAGTGCATTTTTTTACCAATATCGGTTTGTTCAGGCTCTGACGAGGCAAATTCGAATACTGTTGTGCGTAGACCAAGAATATCTTTCAATGCACGCTACTCAGAAGCGGGCAGCGACTTGTTAATCATGGGTTCCAACTTTATAGACTAGCCGAGCTGACGAAATGGCTCTGGGGTGAATGTGCTAACCGTCTGAAAAGGATCGATAGTAGGCTCATCAAAGCGCGCGACTGTAAAGCCAAATTGGAGACAAACTAGCTTGTCAGAAACGTCCCTTCTATACACGAGCATACAGGCGTAACCACTGAGCTGCAGTGCTGGCTCAGTCTTTATGGTGCTCGGCTACGCACCCGAAGAACGTGAGTTCGATGCATTTCAGTGGAGGCGAAAAGCTAGAGGCCCGTGTTCTATGCGCTATCAATGCATGTTAAAGAGCCTCAGGTGGTGGAAATTATCCGGAGCCATCCACTATGGCGTTCGTTATAGGCTGAGTCGCTTTCGTACGTTAAACGACATAAGACCAAGGTAACACTTTTTTGTCCTCAAAAAATTGTTTACACCTAGGTTCCCTCCCCTGACTTCCCTGGTCTCTACAGGGGAGGACGCGATAGCGTTAAATTGTCGCCACGGTTGCTTGGGGGCCCCCTTGCGCGCCCTCTCAAATACAGTGACACGCTTGTTGCCATCATGAACCGCTTTATTACACATTATCGTCCATATTAATTGACTACGCTAATTAGTGACAATAATAAACAGTGTTATTGTACAGTAATTCGCCTGATGTGCGGCAAGAGCAATGTTCTCGTACAAGGCCTCCTTTTATATTACTGAAAGAATGTATCTGAGTGGTGCAGACGTATATTTCCCAGCTCCAGGACTACGACAGCGGTTCCATTCCGCTTAACCACCCTTTTCTTTTCAGTGAGGCTGTCTTTCTACGGCACTGCTATCTAGACCAATAAGAATTTTGCAGTCACAACAACGCCAACGCCGGGTTGTTCAAAATCTTTAAACTATTTCGTGGTGGCTTAAATTTGTGTATAGACCTGCAGTGTGGCATGTCTTTCTTCTTTTTATAATCCCTCCATCATTAATGCATTTTGGTGAATGTTTAGATTGACTCGTGGTCAGTGACAGGGCAAGCCGACGTGTAAATATCCCGCCAATTGTATGTCACATACTAGCCCGTGCATCTCACACTTGCGCGTACTGGCACGTATGACTGTGATAGGAGGGCACTTTAGGCTTAGCCAAACGTGATCTCTCCGCAAATTTCAGTTTTATGCTTTGGCAGTAGGACGTTGCAACTACCCACATCGCTTTTTCCTTCCGAAACCAGCTCTGCTCGTAGCTGGACGCTGATTTGGGGGTCGATGGTCATTTCCTTTTTGTTAGGCGTACTGATGGCAATGTGCGTGCCCCTGTTTATGGAGGCGTCGTTCTGTCAACATAGCAGAAGTACCCACTCGTTACGAGCATTTTCGTTAATTCGACAGTTCCTTCTTTTTATAAGCCGGATGGGGGAATGATGCTCTGGCAGGCCTTTTGGATAATTTAGAAATTTCTTCTGTTCCATAGAAGTTTGAATTACTCGCGTTTTGCTACATACAATACTACCTTCTGTTGCCATTCATGTGCAAATACGCTTGTTTCATTTTCTTACTTTGTATGCAGACGTAAGAGGTTTCACACGGATGTGCTGTCGAATCTAGCAGTATACATATCTGTAAACGCCATGTTTAACTTTTTCTGTAATTTTTAGTCACTATAGATTTGTTTGGTCACGTTTCAGTAAGTTTAGATAATTACTAAATCATAAGGCTAACAGTTGCTTACTTATCTTCTTTAGTGCAATTTTCCATGGTCAACGGATATTCGATTTAATAGAAGAAAGCACTTTACTTTGGTACGTGATTCGCATTCGAAGGACTCAGTATTCGGACGCCCCTGGTTTATTTAAAAGAAGAGGCTAAGGCTTACGCACAAAACGCTTTTTGCTCCTTTGCCGGCGCGCCGCGGGTGACATTGGCACAAGAACGGAGGAGGACACGGAGCCAAACCTAAACCAAAACAGAGGAGGCGCTGCCTAAACGAACATTGGCGAAGCTTTCATTTCACCCAGCCCTGGTTCCTACGTGCTGGGCAGCCGCCGGGTCAGCGCATGTGTCCGCAACATCATCATCATGGTCCCGTGGTGTAGCGCGCGGCACGAAGGAGCAGAAGTTCTGCCTTGCATCCTGAGAGGCGTATGCGCATTCCTGGTGGCAATGCGAGAGTGCCGTCAATACGAGGAGCGCCCTGGTGAGCACCGGTACAGTGGCGCCCTCGCGCAGGACAGCTAGTAACCAGCTATAATTTGTTCTCCCTATCAGCTGCCGATGGTGGTGCTGATCTCTAACTGTGCACACTGGAGAGACCCATACACTAAAACGAGGTTGTGTTTGGCTCAGTAGGATTTCAGGCCTGTGTCCAGTCGTGTGCACGTGAGCTTTTCCATCGTTCTGCACTGCAATGCGTTCTATCTCAGAGCTGCCTAAGCGCAGATGACAGGAAAGCTGTGAAGCGTCTTGCGGGCAAGCATCGTTTGGCGAGTTGTACGCCAGAGCAGAAGACCGCTCGACTGTGTCGATAGCGCCAGGTTTAACGGCCGTGCACGAGGCTGGCAAGGCTGCCAAAAAGAAGCCGAGCTTCATTCTATGGCTTGAGAACAGTTTTTTTTTTCAAGCAATGTTTATTGCCTGAGGGTATAATGGTTATGTAATGTGAGACGAGGAAGATGCTTAAATAAATAAAAAGGTGGGCAGATCTAAGGAAATCAAGTAGTGAACGATGATATGGACCCTGTGTCCAGGCGATATAGGAATCCGGATTGTCCGGTGCATGACCTACCGCCGCCAGGTGCCGAAATATCGTCGGCTTCAGCGTCGGGCAAACCCACAACAGGTGGTGGATATTCGCCTCACAGTCTCTGATCTTGCAGGCTGGGCACCCGGGACGGGGATATGAATCTTTGAAATGCGGCCACCTACATGTCACAGCTGGAGTTAGGGCAACCCCTAGCCGTATACTCCGAAGGGCAACCTCCTCTGCACGAGTAAGATTACGGGGGAGGGTTACCGTACACGGAGGGATTGGAGCACGTGTGTGGCGCCGGAGATGTTCCTTTCTTGTTAAATGGAGGGAGGTGTCATCCAGAGTGCGGGCTCGAGGCAAAGATGAGGTTGGGGTCGAAAGGCGGGTCGCAGAATCTGCGCGGCTTTGTGCGCTCAGGAGGGCACGGGGGACCCACTCAATACGGATTTGCTGCGGGATGCGTGCCGCTAGACGATGGATGTCTTGGCAGATTTCTGGGGTGCGACTGACGCGTCGCAGTAGGCGTGTAACGTGAAGGGTGTCGGTGCGAATGGCAATGCGGGCCGTAGGTAGCATGGGAACGGCGGCCACAGAGCAAAGTGCCTCTTGAACAGCAAGCATCTCTGCACAGAAGGAGGAAGGTGGTTCTGAGAGGCGAAACCTTGACGTGTTGTTCAGGGCAGGCTTGCGAGGACAGTAAACTACCGTTGTTGTTTTGCAGGCCTGGATGCTTGCATCAACGTACATAACGGTGGAGCCATGCGGCAGATTGGCGTCTTGCTCTGTAATTCGGCCGCGAAACGACGATGCCGAGCGGGTAGATGATGGCCGACGTAGATCAGTTGGCTTGTTGTCGCTTAGCTGCACAAAACTCTAGGGAGGAAGATCTGGTGGGGGTGGTTGTAGAATGGAGTGCGGTGAAGCATATGCTCTTAGTGCACACGTTGTGTGTGTATGGTTTGACAGAACAGCTGGCGATCGATTTGGCGGTACAAGGATAAAAAAGCAGCGACAGATACTGATTCGGCTACACGGCTAGAAGAACAAAAGCGGCTGACGGCGAAACGAAAGGCAGCGAAAGGCGCCAGAGATATAGAGCACAGAGTCCAGCTTGTGGATAACAGGCGGGCGAAGGAGGCGGCACGTCAGTGTGCTACGCTGGTAATAAAACTATTCTCGTGTTTACATGTAGTCTTGATTGTGGGAGAGGCAAGTCGATTTTATGCTTCATTTCTCGGTGTACTAACCAGCTGAATCTGAAGACTGGCGTGAGGAAGTGCAAGGAACAGTAACTGTCTATGTACTCGGCGGGCACCATAACCGCGCCGTGAGGGAAGCGATGGGGGTTGTACAGGACGAAAGGGTGATCGAGGTGCTGTACTGCAGAAGACAAGAGTGAATTTGACAGCCTCTGGACCTTGAACTCGCACTTACATTGTCCAGTCGCAGCACAGAAGTGCCTATTGTGTTTCGCCTCCGCCAAAACGCGGCCGCAGTGGCAAGCATTGCACCCGGACACTCTGGCTAGGTAGCCGAGCGCAATGAAAAGCTATTCGTCGGGCTGGACACCCGGGAAATAATTTCTGTCTCCTGCTGTTTTTAAACGGCCGCAAACATAGCAGTGCATCTGGTGGAAGCGTACATCCACATGCGATCACCACGGACAGCGATTTAAAAAAAACGCACTCATTACTTTTGCTCGCAATACAACGTCATCGAAGTTCTCAAAAACTGTCGCCACATTGCATTTCCGCAGTGGAGAGATCACGGAATTTGTTCTTTTTTTAAAGTTCCTCATTGTATATTCTGCGTCCTCAGTGAATGCTTTTTCCATACCGCCATCTTGTCTCGACGTAAAAGCGGGTACGGCAGAGCCTTCATGCGCTGTCTGTTATCAAGCTTCATTACTATAGCTCTTTTTCAGTAATTTAGAGAAATCAGTCCCTGTTTACAGCGATAAACATCCTTGTTAGTCAGAATATTGCTCCTAATTGTTCCGAATTCTGTAACCATCGTAGAAGAAATAGTACGCGCGCGTTAACACCGAATGAGCAGTCTTTTTTTTCGAATTGAGCGAAATCTAGAAAACGAAACTAAGTGAATCGATGCTATACTGGCTAACATATCTAAGATATTTGCTTTGGAAAAAAAAACTAATATACTAGAACCTGGGCTCAAGTCCAGTTTAAAATAAAAAGCTGAGCCAGGTCCTGCGGATGTACGATTCAAATGACGAAATAAATTCGTAAGAACAACTCTTATTAGCTTGATCCTCATAGCCTGTAATCTTTCGAGCGTGATTTTGCTTTTTCCTTCTCCGGCGTTGCTTTGCTATCAACCGCGTAGGATAAGAATATATCGGCGGCAGACTTTGGCCCAAAATATCAATATAATGAAGACAACACTAAAACTCTCGCCATGAAAGCAAAATGCGCTTCTGTTACACTGCACTGAAATAAAAGTTTTCTTTAGCGCAGATGACATCTTGTTCCTAATTTGTCTTGAAATGACAGACGAAGGAAGGAACGACAGGGCTAGAGGTGGTCCTGGTTGTCCATTTCTTTACTAATAAAGAATTTATGTTCCGGCTGAATTAACTAAGTAATCATTCTGAAGCATTATTTTCTGAACAAAGCTAGAATTACCACTGTAGAGATAAACTTTCGGAAGATAAATCGAGCAGAATTAGAGTTTCCTGTGAAATACAGCCAATATCAGAAGATTATATGATAATATTGATCAAACTTAGTGCACTCATTTCCGGCGTATGGCTGTGCAGCGGCACTTTAAATATCTTGTAAAGAACATGACATAGGAACTTGGATAGCGGTAATGTTTAGGCGGACATCAAACTTTCGTTTTTTGCAGCATTTGTAAGGTAGATTGGGCACAGAAAATAATCCTTTTCGCGTATGCCTCATTCTTATCTCAGTTCTAAGAATGTTGAGGACACTAATGCGTCGAGTTACGCGTGCGGTTTCTCCGTTCCCGCGCAGTTAAAATCTAAGGTGATTGCGGGAGCATATGAATATTTTTGCCTTATTTATGGGGTTGCTCAGGATATGAGGGATGCTGTAGGGGAGAGTACAGGATAATTCAGACCACCAGGGTATACGTAACGTGAATTTACTTCGCACAGTACACATGCCTCTCTTCTAGCATTTCGCCTCTATCGAAATGCGAGCGCCGTGGCCGCGATCGAAACCGCGTCTTTCGGGTCAGCAGCCTAGCACGATAACCACTCAACAATGGCAGTGGAATATAAATACATTTAATCTCTCTTGTTCATAAACCATTGCCAAACGCAAACGGTCGCATTTTGCACAAAAATATGCATAAAATTTTCGTATTCATATTTTTATTCTTCTTTTTAGCGGCTAAGTGCTCTCAACACAACTGAACTTGAAGGTGTGCTTGAGTATATGAAAGGCCAAGGATATGAAACTCCGAAGAAGGAGCTTCCAGTAAATAAAGAAACATTCATATGGACGTTGCTCATTTACGGAATAACTAAAACGGCGCAGAGGTCTCTCATTGCACAGGTAACGTAATGTATTTTCTTTCTTCATTTTTTACCGTGTATCAGATTCTATCGTGCATACTTCATGGCAGTGTGTATCCTGATTACTGCGAATCCTGATTATATGACGCACTTCATCTCACATTGAAAATTTTCTTTTAGTTGTGTCCGACCGCACTGTTATGAATAAGAGCATATGGTTTCGTACACAAAGTCGGGCAACGAAAAGGATAATTTTATCCACTATTTCTAAATATTTATTAATTATATTATGGTTCTCACGTGTAAAGCTCCGCACGATTTGCATGGAGACCTTTTAGGAAGCTTTTCGGTATATGACACTGCCGGAATGATGCGACAACAAATATCTTATTGTAGCACAGGACATACAGCTCATTTTTATTGATGCAAGACGCCGTTCTCAGAAAAAAGATAAAAGAGCGAGGAAAACGGTAGCCTGGAATGCTGCGATTCCTGCAAAGTGAATTTTCTATTTTGGCCGCTCTAACTCAGAAGTCAGCTTTTTCAAAAGGTGTAGGAATATGGAAATAAGCAAACAGCGGCCAGGCTCGGTTATGATTTAGCCGCATAAAATGCGTTCACCCACAGATGCCAGGGCTGTAAGACTGCTCTTGAACGAGGTACTTTGACAAAATGATGACTAACAGACACGGATTTAGTCTCTGTGTAGCGACTCTTAACAAGTAAGCGCAGTAAAAACCAGCATAGAGTATGTTTCTCACCAAAAGTTGCCAACAAATGCGCCATCATGGCTGCGAATTTCAGACAAGCTGATCTCGCTGTTTATGTGGCGCCGAAATGTTCTGCCATTTTCAAACAAAACGGTAAGAAGAAACGAGCAGACCTCATTTGAGTACAACTAAATTGGCAGGTTCTTGCCGATGTTCTGTGCACTCCCTACTTGTATATATTTTGCAGACCTGTCTGCATGTTTATATTGCAGCTGCAGGACTAAAGGGTAGGAAGAATGTTTTAGATGGAGTACTATACATGAATACGGCTTCCGCAGAACATTGAGCGGAGGAGGAATTACGTCAGCTGTGTCACGCACGGCAAATCTCTAATGCATCCGACCGCAGCAACGAAGCGGCCGCACGCTTCGCTACGGCAAAAGGAAGTGGCAACGTGTGGAGCTCGTCATGGCATCATGAAACCAGAGTAGCGAAGGACACTGAGCGCGCTGCACATCTCAAAAGAGGCTCGTTAATGTGGTACCTGAAGCAGCAGTGATATACAACGGCCCGAGTGTACAGCATCACTTTAATAACAAAAAACAAGCAAGGGCAGCGGTTTTTTAGTGCCCAAGTTGCCTAGCCAAAACCAATGAAAGAATGCAGATGACACCACGTAACAGCTAGCCTAGTTTGTGCTCAAATGGATTTGATGCTAGCCTCTCTCGACGAGGAGACAACCTTGAAAATTTTTTACGCTGGCGCTGCCAATGTCTATTGCTAAGCACTCTTCAAGATTTATACAAAAAGACGGTCAAATGATGCATTCGCCAGAGCGCGACGTCTACGATGACGCAACATTCACTTTACGTCAGCAAGCAGCACCCAGGGTAGATTGAACAGAAGCGTTCATTCATGCATTAAGAAGATAAAAACAGGCGCCAAAGCGCCAGCCAGATATTGCCACTGCACTTGAAATGCCTTTATCATGGATGACCTTCTCAGCGACATGCTCATCCTGGAAAAGTAAGCAGATGCGCAGCAACCTTTGACTTTGAAGTCGCGCCGACAGTTATACGCGTCCAACAGCGCCGAGTCCGATTCAGGACACCACAAACTCCTACCACATGTCTGCAAACTGGGCAATTTTTTTGCCGAGAGTAAACTCGCACCGCCTCCCAGCAATAGAGAAACAACTCGGGACATTTCTCTTTTGTAAGTCCAGTGTGAATATTCCTAGCTCTGCAGCGGCACCACATGCGCTGACGCGTGCACAGTAGATGAGACGACCAACACGTTCACAGCAGAACATTCAAGGACATGCTGCCGCTGTCCATACCCCTTCAAAGCGCTTGCAGTAAACTTAGGCACGCTCTTCCAGTGTGTTTGTGGTCACGTCGGTCTTGCCGGGCCTATGCAGCCAGCACTCGCGCCATATTTTACATCTTGTTATAATGTACGCGGTTCAGTGACGAGGCACCTTGCTGCTGCCCTGTTCATTGTGCGGACTGTACCCCTTAGGGTTTGTTTCCCCGCGTTGTCCTTCGTACTTACCTGAACTAACAAAAGATGATGCCGGCGTTGCAGCAACACGAGTGCCACGGACGCGCGATTGCTGCGCCGTCTCGCGCGGGTGTTTCTTGTCGCGCGCCGATGTTTCGGCGCGGCACTCCGCTCTTCGCCAGCGAGGCGAAGTCTAGTGGGAACCTTTCCCTCCGGCTCGTCCCGTCTGGTCTCAGAGCTTCTCCCCTGCCGTCGTAGAGTGGGCGAACATTCGCTCGCAACCTTGCTGGTTAGTCAGACGACCTTGATTCTTTAGCATATTTTGTTGCCATCAGGCGTTGCTGGAGCAACGAGTGGCGTGTTCACATGAGCCAAAGTGTCGACCCTTCGTTCCTTCGGAGGAAGGCCCACGGTTGTCGGTGTGTAGTCGGTAGCGCGCGCGATCACGGGGTGATCTCCGAGCGGTTTTGAACTCTGTCCGCCAAGGTTAAGCGGGCAGAACGTAGTGCCCTCCAATCTTAACACCTCGCATCTGGCAGCTCATCGTGGGGTTTGCTCTTTGAACATGAGACGACTGTCTGTTCAGTTTGAGAAAATTTCTTTTTCTTGGCGTGACATCTGCTAGGCCTGGCGTGAATTATTGATTAATAGGAACTACAACCCTTTTTAGTATGCGATAGATTCTGCAGCAAAAAGTTTCAACTGTTGGACATGTTCAACACATTTTTTTCAAGTTTTTCTCCTGAGTTTTTTCATGTCACCAACCTCTTGGCACGCAGTGAGGGAGTGCAAGGCCTTGCGCCCGCGGAGTTACCATGCATCAAGTGAGCGAGTACGGATGCCGCGTGGATGGTCCGAGTTTTCCGTACATATTTTTCTCTACGGTCTCTGTTTCAATCCTAGCAGTCAAAGCCCCGTGAGCCGGCAGGCCTGGGTTCACGGGTGCAGTTACGAGCTCGCTGGTTTTGCAGATTGGGGCTGTGCTCTCCGACACCGTCGGATACCGTGGGCACCGACCACTCAGAAGCTGCATGCATGCAGTGAGCAGGGTCACCTCACCGGGCTGGTCGCGTCATCCCACAGGACTGACGACTCTTCGCTGCTGCGCGCATTTAACCCTTCTCGGGTTTTTGTAATGTTTGCGGTCGTTGTCAGTGAGAGCTAGGCCAAAAGCTTTTCATAACTGCCTTCATCTTGTGAGCAGCGACGCAACCACTGGACAGTGGTTTTGGAATAGGCGCACTTTCCTGCCCTGTAGTTTTTGTAACCTCGCACGAACTGATCCATCCTGTTCACCTCAAGAAAGCGCGTTGTTCCCTCGAACTTTGACTAGCACAGCCGCCCGACACGTTTTTCCTGGCTAGTTAAGCATTGCGCCAGGGAGCCCTTGCGGACGCTGTTTCCCTTCTCGTCACTACGTTAAAGGTATGCGGAGCGCTTTTCGGCAATCATGCACATCCAGTGGGGCCACTCAGGCTTAGTGTCCAGTAAACATCGTCTCGCTGCCGCCTCCAGCGACGGAGCTGCCTGTATCCTGTTCGGCGGCCCTACTCGGTACAGCTAAGGCGAGGCCAGTCAGCCGTTTCTGCCGGCTGCCGTTACCCTGACGACTACTCCAGAATCCCGGCCTGCAATTTTCAACCGGCCTTCTCTTCGTGGGTATGAGGACACGTAGTCCATGGGTCATGCGAGTCGTCCCAGCGGAGACCTTCATATCGCCTTCGGAACTGCGCTGAGGTCTACATGAACGCTGTCGTCGTGATATCCACTAAAACACCTACCTCCAGTGCACGAAGACCAGGAGAAGCCTTCAGAGTATCTATTCGGGGGCGCGTGGGTCTACTTAAGGTTTGGGCGATATGGGCTCTCCTCACCTTAAGGGTTTGTTTCCCTGCAATGTCCTTTCTATTTAACTAACAAGGAAGGACGGCGCAGCAACATGAGCGCCACACCGGCGCACTTGCTGCACGTGCGCGCTAGAGACAGATCTCGCTCCTGAGCACGGGATCTCGTAGCGCGCGGATATTTCGGCGTGGCGCTCCCCTCTTCGCCAGGGAGGCGAGGTATCGCGGAAATGTTTTCCCTCGTGCCGTCCCGTCACGCCTAGGAGCTTTTCCCCTACCGTAACAGAAAAAAAAACGGCGCCAGTTTCTTTTCTGGTGATATGCACCAACTAGCCTCCCAAAGTAATCTACTCCCCTGCCATAGCGTCGGCGAACATTCACTCGCAGCCTTGCTGAAGAGCCGGACAACCGCTGTTCCTTAGAGATTTTTGTTGCTGTCTAGCGTGATTGCTATTGCAGGAATAAATATTTTTAGAATAGCGGCGTATGCCATACGCAAGCACTCAGCTGACGTTAAGCTGTGCCACACCGGGGCTTTTAGTTTAACGCACGTAAACACGAATGCAAAAAGCAGGAACCACATATGGTGTCAAAAGAAGAAATATTTCTCCTTTTTATAATTACACGTAAGCCAGGACCAGCCAAGTCGTACTGGGCAAATGGCCAGTTGAACCGAGCTGTGTTTGCACGTTCCTTCCCGAAGAAGCGTTGAATCATCCGCGAACACGAACCGCACACGAAGAGTGCCAACTACCTATGCTGCTGCCACGCAGGTTGTCATCTTGCAAAGTCCAAACTTTCCTAAGCCGAGCAAAAACATCAACTAAACAGCAACCACCGAGACGTCGAGACGGATACAACTTATATACATTACCACGGGGGAGGGGGGGGGGAGTAAAAATCCAGGCCAAGGTGGTACACTCGAAAACGAGGCATCTTGTTAGGTTTTGGTTCGCCACAGCCGCCGAACAAAGATAAAAATGGGGTAAATTAATCAACAGTTCCTTGCTCTGCAGGTGAGGTGAGGCGAAAGCCCAAAGCACAGTTTATAGGCATAAGCACGCTAACAATATAACCATTGTCATCAGCTTCGCAACGCCTTATCCGGGGCAAAAGTCACTCCCACGTCTCTCCAAATAACTGTGTATTTGCCAGCTGCGGTCGCCGTATCCCAGCAAACGTCTTAATGTCATCCGGCCACCTAACATTCTGCCGCCCCTTGCTACTCTTGCCTTCTTTTGGAATCCATTCCGTCACCCTTAAGGACCAGCAGATGTCTTGCCTTCGTACTACATGCCCTGTCGAACCGCATTTCTTCCTCTTGATTCCGACTAGTATATCATCAACCCGTGTTTTTTTTCTCATAGCCACTCTGCCCGCTTCTAGTCTCTAAATGTTACACCTATCATTTTTCTCTTCATAGCTGAGCCCTGCTCTATATCTTCTATGTTTCAGCTCCGTAGGTGAGTACGGCTAGGATACAGCTGCTTTTACTTTTTCCTTAAAGGATATTGGTATACTACCACTCATCATCTGGTAGCAATGGCCGAATGCGTTCCACCCCATTCTTATTCTTGTAGGTATTTACCGCTTGTGATACGGATCTGCGGTCACTAGCTTTTAAAAGTAGACGTATGCAGTAACCAATTCCAGAACCTCGCTTCTTATTGCAATGTTTGTTTCCCTGCGAATTTTCTGAATATTACTTCGATTCTGTGCATATGGATGTTTAGACCAACCATTCGGCTCTGCCTGTTTGTCTTTGATCGCGGTATGCCATTCATCTCCTGAGTGACCTAGCAAGGCAATATGATCAGCGGGTCACAGGCTACTACCGTATTATTCATTAACTCTTATTTCCAACTATTCCCAATCCAGGCGCCGGAACACCTCCTGTGAACAGATGATGTCTTCCTGCTTGACACCCTTCCTTATTGTCATTTGATTGCGGACTTTATTAACGACTACGGCAGCTGTGCAGTCGCTATAAATACCAGCCAGTATTTTCGCAAAAGACTCTTGCACACCCTTATTGCGCAATGCTTGTATGGGTGTCGAGGTTTACACTGAGTCAAATGCTTCTCATAATCAACGAACGCTACCAATAGGGGTTGCTAATATGCTGCGCATTTCTTTACCGCCTGATTGATAGTGTGAATACTGTCTACTTTCGAGTATATTAAAGAAAAGCCTGCCTAACATTTTGGTTGATTGGAGTTTAAGTTCTTCATGGTTCTGTTTGCGATTACCTTAATAAATACCTTGTAGGCAACCGACAGCAAGCTGATCAGTCTTCAAGTTTTCAAGTCCTTGACGTCTTCCTTCTCATGAATTAGGATCATATTAGCGTTCTTCTAAACTTCTGGCATGCTCGAGGTTATACGTCATTGCGTGTACAGGGTGGCTAGTCTTTCTAGCACGATCTCCCCCTGCGCCCTTCAAGAGGTCCGCTGTTACCTGATCCTGACCAGCTGCATTTCCCCCGTGTATTGGTCATAAAGCTTTCTTTATAGCCTCTTTCGTTATTGGCAGGCTGTCCCATTGCTGTGCGCTACTGTCCCTCTCATTAACGTTGTGATTAGACTGGCTACTTTATAGATCTGTGCAGAACTCTCCGGCTTATTTAACTATCTTTATTCATATTGCTAATGACTTTACCCTCTTATTATCTTAGTGAATACATCCGGTTTTTACCTCTGCTTAGTTTAATCTTTACTGCTTTCAAGCTGCCTCCGTTCTTAAGAGCATGCTCGATTTTCTCCTAATTAAGCATCGTTATGTCGGCTACCTTGAAGTTATTAACTTTGATCGCTCTGGAAGCTCTATTCTGTCCATAGGGTTAGACGCTTTCATGGTTTCGCGTTTATTACTCGAATTTTTCGTGTCCTCAGATCGTTTGCCGGCATGTAGTCAAACCATCCTACCGCCTGCTTTTACTGAGCACTCCGTAATGATAGCTGTGAGCTTATCGTTAATTGTTTGAACAATATGGTAAGCTTCCTCAGTTGGAGCCGATTATACTTTCTGCAGCGATATTCTGAATGTATCTACTTTTCCTCTTACCTGAATCCCGTTAATGGGCTTCCACTTCACTAATTTATTCCGTTCCTCCTTCTGGCCTTACTAATGTGAGACCTTGCCATTCTGTGGTTGCTACACCTCACCTTTGCAAGAACGTCCACATCCTGCACGATGCCAGGGTGTGCGTATAGTATGAAGTCCTTTTTCCTTTTTGACTCACCATTGGGGCTCTTCCACTTCCACCTCTTGTTCTTTTATTTCCGGAGGAAGGTACTTAAAATCGATAAATCATTTCTCTGTGCGAGCTCTGCGAATAACACCCCTTCCTACTCCTGGAGCCTTAGGCATAATCGTCTGCCGCCTGGTTTCCGGCCTGCCTTTTGCCAACCTTCGCATTGAAGTCGCGCATTAGTACAGTATACCACGTCTTAATTAAAGCTTTCAACAATCTATTCCTCATGGCAGGATGTAGGCGCGTTGGCCTGCACTAACTTTATCTTGTACCTCTCATTAAGCCTAATTACGATAGATGCCCTGCTCTCGGTAATAGCATAAAACTCCTCTATGCTGTCGTCTGTATACTTATTGATGAAGAATCCCACACCTAGTTTTTTATGTCCACTAATCCACGATAGCCCTGTTAATGCCCGGCCCTGTTAATTCATACGCCTCACATGTGCTGCTGACCTCAATAAGGCCTATGACATCTCATTTAATACCCTTTAGTTCTTCGAGCGGCACTGCTAGCCTAATAACCTAATTGGATAAGGTTCTATCGTTGAACGGTGCCAGCTTTAGTTTCCAATGGTTGTCTGTCCGGAGCAAGAGATTCTTAGCACCGCCGCTGCGTTACAGGTATGAACGTCGCCTTGGTCAGTTGCTCCGCAGCCGACGGGGACTTAGGGCCGGGGGTTAACTGGTCTGTCCATAGAAGGTTGTGGTCATGTACTACATCAAGGTGGCCAAATACTGCATTGATGCGGGAGTGCGTTGTCTGTTTAGTCACCTAGATGAGGCCCCGCCCCAGGCCTGCTAATGGAATTCCATCAACCCGTGGAGTTTTTTTAAGCGAGGTGGTGAGCTTCACGGCACCGGGGTTCGGTCACCGGTCCTCTTGCAGAGAAGGTAGATGCTCTACCTCAATTCCATCGCCGCATCATCGCTTATAACTCATCGCTTTTCATCGCTGGGTATAACTGTCTAGTTCTTTGCCGTTTGCTTACCTAAGTCTGTTCTCCTTTCGTTCTTTTTTATATACCTCTTTTCTGGGCAGGGTGCCCTGCAAGGCCTCAACACGTGATGGTGCTTGGAAAGCAGACTCAATGACAGGCACGGGGAAAGTAGAACGTTCAAGATACCAGGGCAGAGCTGGAGTACCAGCTGATCTCCGTATTTCATAGAGTCTCAAGCCATCCTCACTAAATATGGGGACGCACTAACCCCAAGCGCAAACAGGAGTGTGTGGCGAAAGCTGACACTGCTTACTCCCTTTCCATGGTAACTGACTGTGCCAGCCACCATGAGGCAAATTACCATGTCCAGCAACCAATGGAGGAACGGCTGCGCAATTTGAAGATGTGCAAACCGCTTGATGCCTTCTACGGGGGTCAAAATGTGGGCAACTTAATGCAAGAGCAAGAGTTGGAATTAAAGAATTTGTGCGAAGCTTGTCTTGTTGTTTAGGCGCAGAAAGCATATGCCGCGGTCAACTAGACATAGTCAAAAATGTGCGGCCTGTGGGATTTGCTTTCGGATGTGCAATGTGGCTCTCTTTGCATCGTCAGCTGTCAAACTCGAAGTGCCACCGTCTTTATTATTCTTCTCTAGCGGAGAACACCCAGGGGTTCTGAAAACTTAACTACATAGCTTAGGAGAAAACACCTTAGGCCATGCATTTTGTTGCAGACTGTACCTAGGCCATTTAATCTGTGCTGTATTGAGCTTGTTGCACAAAAAACTCTCTATTACTCTTGGTTCAATTCACTGCTAGAAATTTCTTTTAAAATTTTGACGTAGTATAAGAAGGACATATGCAATACCCGCATAAAGGTTTAGCGCATATAACGTGAGTGTGTCGCATGACCCAATGCACGCTATCGAGGGTACCAAAATCTAATGGCATTGCTCTGACACCACTCGCACCATTTACAGAATATCGACATTCGCTACGCTGCTGTCCTAGCTGAATTAAAGCAAAACGCTCTACTTCTACCACAAGTAAAAAAAGAACGGTGTTTTCGAAATTTCAGCAATTTTTTGTTCTCTCACCTGCATGCAGAAATCTCGATATCATAGGGTTAAGGTAGAAAATATATAAAATGTTGTAGGAGATCACACTGCACAACATATTTTCGTGCTTGGCTTCATATTTGCTCACGCCGATACAACTTTCGATAATCGTTTTCCCAAGGGTTGCAAACTGAACACTGCACGTGATCTTAATGGCAGGCGATGGCCCATACTGGAGAAGACCAACATTTATTGACAGTATATTCACCCAGTTTGTGAAATAGGGTATTTAGGTTTCACATACTTGTGTCACATCAGGTATTAAATGCATCTTTCCGAAAAACGTTGTTGATGGTTGAATAAACAAGTTTTCCACACATATCCAGAAGCGCTATTTTGTACAGAAATGGCAATGTACGCACGAAAAGGTCATGAACTGCAGAGTGGTGTCTTTCCGTGGAGGCTGTTTTATATTCCTATTCCTCGTGAAAGTTCAACGAACAGGAACATTCTTCATCATTTTTTGTTAACTTTATAAGCAAATCTCCTCCTACCTCTCCTTCAGTTTTCTTAAAAGCATGGAAAGATAACTTGTACATGGGGAAGCCTTTAAATATTTACCATTTTAAAAACGAAGTTTTCCACATACCTCTCATGACAACCATCCCGAAAAAAAAGTTAAGTTTAAAGTCACATAAATTAAGAATGGAACTGGTACCAGCCGGAAATTTATGCGGCAGTTAAATGTTCAATGCACTTTCAATCACTTTCAATCTAGGTGACTGCCAAATATGTGTTTTGTTTTCATTCTGGCGTGGGAATACGTGTTGCTCTCGGCAGAAACAAATGTACTTTAATCTTGAAGGAAATTATTTACTTCCATATTTATTTCGACCCCTCTCGCAGGTATTATCATTTGTATTGACGCCACAGAGACCTTACAAATGCTACGCCACACTTGGATGTTTTTCCCCTGAGAATAGAATGGGCCTGGAAATTGGTGGGCCGGTCTCACCCGAAGAAGCTAGTGTGAAGTTTTATTATTACACCAACCAGAGCCGTCTTGGAAGGGAAGTCAACCTTACGAATTGGGAAAATGCCACTAAAGATATCCGAACACCCAAAATGCCACTGACTGTAATTATTCATGGATTCAAAGAAAGCTGCAAGACCAAACAGGTTGTTAAACTGAGGGACGCTCTCCTGACAAACGTAAGGCGTATTTCATATTTATTCATATTTACAGACAACAAATGGATACAGCACAAAGACGCGCGCCCGCAGACACACCTAAATGAGATGTTTGAAACAAGCGCGCCAGTAATTTTTAAAAATAAAGTTTCGAGATAAATGGAAGCTTTCTGCGGTATTGTAATACCAATGTTTGCGGACGTCAAAAACGAAGCGAATCCTGTGCACAGGTATAGCGGTTAGCTAAAGAGTAACAGTTAACTTTCTATTATTACCGATATGCGGCTGCCTGCAATCAGAGATTTGTTGCGGGAAGTTAGTAATAGCTATGCCTGGTTTTGAAACTACGATAACGGGATTACCATCACCGCTGGGCTCAAAAACGCCTGGGCATTTCTTGCACCATTCGAATGCCGCGCGCCTGCAAGGGAGCTCAAAAGCGACATCTGTGAAATCGCAAAACGCCGTGGCACACATAATACGTGCCATGCTCTGCCTTCCCCGCCCTGGAGTAGTGAAGTGCGAGGACCGAAGAGCAGCGCAGCGCGGGCGAAGCATGGAGTTTTCACGCGACTTGTGCGTCACCGAGCATCGCGATAATATGGACATCGCTATGCGCTGCCCGCAGGTGTTGGGTTTCCGAATTGCGCAATCAATGATCTTACACAGCACCTCGAAAACTCAGTGTTTAAGAATTAGTGTCGGGCTTCCTAGAAACACCTGTCCGGCAGTGATCAGCAATATTTAAATACAGGCGTTTAAGTTCGAAAGGAGCGTTTGTCCGCAAAGCATCGCGAGCAGCGTAGCGCATCAAAATTCAGCCAAGGCATGGTACTTATTAGGCTTGTTAACCACTACATAGTAGTCACTTTTTTAACAGTTACTCTTAGTCAAGCTATTTAATGCAATGCGCGCAGCCCATCGTGAATAAAAATTCCTGCATATTTTTACAATTTCAAAAACGCATTTATGCCCGGCAACTGTGGCTAAAAAAACATTGCCTACAGCGCTCCAAAATACATGCGTGCATGGAGCAGCGCAAACGCTTTATTGAACGTAACTCTTCGCAAAAGCCCGAATTTGTTGGGCCACAGCACCTAGAGAATATGCGTTTTCAATATTCCGAAAACTTATACGGCTATTACCTATGGTGGGCTACATGTCTAAAGTAAGGAGACTGTCAGTTATAACAATACGTTTATTCAATATTAGTGAACAGCCAAACAATTTATCACATGTTAGCTGTAATCTGAGGCTACACACCACTGACAACTCAGTGCTGATAGAAGCGCTGTTCAAAATCAAAAAAGAGTATTACATACACAGGCAAGTCTCGTGCCCCGAAATGTCGTATATAAGTATCATTAAACACTTACGCACACACAGAGAAAATATATGTACACATATATAATTTATATGTTACAAGATACTATATATATATATATATATATATATATATAATATATATATATAATATATATATATATATATATATATATATATATATATATATATATATATATATATATATATATATAATTCAAAGTTGAAAACGCTTTATTTAGCCATAGATTTATTTTGAGTCGACGTTTCGGACAGAGCCTGTCCTTTCTCAAGACAGGTTACAGGGGTCTTCTTCCTCTTCTTATGGAGTTGGCACTGGCACACATGTACGACACATGAACAAAAGAAACAAACGGAGGCAAAGAATACTAGAAAAGATACAGATAGAAAGGGAAAAAATGGGGAACAAATAAAAAAGAAAAACGTGTTGTACCCCGCCGCCCACCCCGAAGCGCGGGGAGCCGACCCCGGACGAGGGAAACAAAAAAAAAGGAAAACACGGAGCGGGAGGGGATAATGGCTACCCATCAAGGCAACCGAGCGGCGGCGTAGCCATGGGTAGCCATTATCCCCTCCCGCTCCGTGTTTTCCTTTTTTTGTTTCCCTCGTCCGGGGTCGGCTCCCCGCGGCTTCGGGGTGGGCGGCGGGGTACAACACGTTTTTCTTTTTTATTTGTTCCCCATTTTTTCCCTGTTCTATCTGTATCTTTTCTAGTATTCTTTTGCCTCCGTTTGTTTCTTTTGTTCATGTGTCGTACATGTGTGCCAGTGCCAACTCCATAAGAAGAGGAAGAAGACTACTGTAACCTCAGTCTTGAGAAAGGACAGGCTCTGTCCGAAACGTCGACTCAAAATAAATCTATGGCTAAATGAAGCGTTTTCAACTTTGAATTTTATATATATATATATATATATATATATATATATATATATATATATATATATATATATATATATATATATATTATGCTCCCAGATTATGCTCCCAATAACCTAATGCGTTAGTACTTCACACGCATGCCTTTTCCAGCGATCAATGCTTAACTCCGCCGAAGCATGGATTGAGACCAGGAAGCTGTTACTGAGCCTCGAGTTCATGCTTCTCGTAGTCATGCAGCAGCTTCCCGAGTTCCTGCTCGGCGCTGTTGGCAAGCGTGTAGCATTGCACTCTAAATTGAAAGGAGTAAATATAATTATGAAAGGGTGTGCGCTAGAGCCTGCTTACTCCCTTTTTACTCCCGTATGGGTGTATCCTGTTTAGAGTGTGCGGATCCATGATTATACCTAGACATAGTTGCTACCAAACGTGCGATAGGTACTAATATACAAGCTGGAATGCTTAACGGTGCTTCGCCTTCAATTATAGGTTAAATGTGACGTAATGGTCGTCGACTGGAAAGATGCAGCTGCATTTCCGTACTACGGCGCAGCGGCCGCCAACACCCCAATGGCTGGGCGCAGAGCTCTCCGTGTTGCTTCAATCCATGTACGACAAAATATCCCTGGATCCTGAAATGTACACCTCATTGGCTTCAGTCTCGGCGCACACGCAGCAGGCTGTTGCGGCCGCCACTTTCATAATACACTAGGAAGAGGATTGGACGAATCACAGGTACTGTCCTACGTCGTATAACTTGATTTACTGTGTTCAGGCTTTTGTGCGAAAGCATTTCTTGTGACATTACATGAAAATCTTGTTGTGTGGCGCCTCTGCGTGACCACCAAATGAAGCCTCCGGTGCCTGCAGCTAGCCCAGCTCGATAACCATTTTCCTGACTGCAGGACGAGGGATAATCTGCGTCTGCGTATGCGTGAAATGTGAAAACGCTTGAAAATTTATGCAGGTGTCTTAGAAAGGGCAAGTGTAGCGGGACCTCTGAGCGAACGCCAAGTGGTGTACCGATAATCTGCTAGTGATTAATCCTACTAAAGCGAAACACATAGTCTTGAAAAGTAGCCAGAAAATTTTTTCGTGTCCTTCTGCGTTAACGTTTTGTTCTTGTAATGCTCCGGCTTCTGATAGCACCAACTTTCTTGGCGTTATTCTTGATTCAGCTCTTAAATTTTCGTCCATATAGCTCATAAAAAAAAGATATATGTATGGCATCAGAGCCCTAATTAAGGCGTGTTCATATTTTTCATTCAGCCTACTCCTATCTTTGTATTGTGCCTTCATACATAGTCACATCACTTATAGATGATTGCACGGCGAAATACTTATCATTGCCATTTATCATCTCTGCAACGCTTACAAAACCTAGACCATCCGCATTATTACCCGTAGCCCTTTCTCTACTAATGCTCGTTCTTTATTGCATGCGCACAATACTTTACCAGTCCGCCAGCTTTTCCAATATCACCTTGGGAATCATGTTCTTTAGACTACTACATGGCACCCTACATTTTCAGTTTGTAGACCCCATTCTCTCATTAATCACAACCCTACCAAATTTTCAGCAAAAAAAAATATTCTGCTCCCAAAAGTCTATACCCATTATGATAAAACGACCTCGTCTTTTCAATGATATTCATTTTGGAATACATTGCCAGCCTACTCTAAAACATCAATTTCCTTGCCTGCGTTCAAAATAACCTCAAGCTATTTTTCTTGGAATCGTGATGCTGTATTCTCTATTTATGTATATTACCTGCATTTGAGCTTTTACACTGTTTTGGTAGTGAAGTATTGATTTGTTATTTTCTATATTTTATAATTATGTGCTATATAATGCTGTAATTATTTCTTGTAATATTGATCTATCGAGGGCCCCGTACAGTCTGACTATGGTACCCTCGTCTGTACACTTATGATCTTTTTTACACATTTTGGGGACCATTAAACTTCTTTCTTTCAAAAAAAAGTAAAAGAAGAAAGAGGAAAAGCGGCGCGTCAGCCGAAACGTCAGCGCGAGCGTGTCATCAGCTGAGCCGACGCGGCTGGTAAAGACCAAATACGTGCAATAAAACATACGTAAAAATTGAGCGCATTGCTGTCAAGGCATGAAAACAAGCCAAATTAAAGTGACATTCATCGGCGCAATTTTAAGGCAACGAAATGTGGAGAAGGGTGAGAGCCCAATTGGAGAAGCATCGCAAAAACGCGTCCTGCGAAGAGATTGCAACGCTTTTGATCGTCTTTGCGTCGGCCAACTTTTTCTCTAATAGATTAATTGGTACTTCGAAGTATAATGTCACAGCAGTTGCAAAGAGAGATGCATTCTACTAACGCATACCAAAAGTGTGTGTCGTATTCAGCAATCCAGAGTGCAGCAATTTAAGCAACATTAAGCATAAAAAATAATAGAGTAATAGTTAAGAAATTACCTTTAATAAGAGCTACAAAATGAAGGAATTACAGCGTTACGGAACTAAATCCATTCACAATGACGAGATTGTTCAAATATTCAATGATATCTTTAGATTGATAAGAAAACATGGACATGTTCTATCTGACACTCAGGACGACCGAATTAGTGTTCAATAAATGAATGCTGATCTTAAACATATATGTTACGGATTTGCGCAAAACAAATAAACAGCGCGAGAAAGGACACTGTCTGGGCTGAGACAAGAGATACAGTGTATTATCATGAAACCCGGCGCATGAAAGCTCCAAGTCCCATAAATAGACCTGACAGAGCTGTGAAGGTAAACAAACTAGCCTAAGGTACCCGACATGAGGCTGTGCATTGTAATGAAGATCCACCATACACTAACGATTGGAGATAGCTTAAAAGCAGTAAAGAGGAATCGAGGTGTACGCGAAAATAGAAGTACGCTATAATTTTCTAATATGGCAACCCATTTCCGATTCCGGTAAATTATCAGGCAGATGAGTAGTATACCAGAAATGTACGTAGTGGCCGAAGTAATAAGTATTTTACTGACGGAAGATGTGAACATAGGAATCCCACATCCGGCAGAAAAGAAAGAGTAGCGCACTCGATTGCATTAAAGATTTAGTGATTAGTAGCGAATTTACTGGTGTATATTTGGAAATATTTCCTCCTCGGCGAATAAAGCAGGTATTGTGCATAGAAAAAGGCACAAATAGTTCTGGGCTCGGCTGATATTAATGAATGAAGGCTCTCACGTAGAGCTGCCAGGAACTAAGGCGTAAGTTCACAGCTCTATAACATTTATTAAGTCTTCGGTTCAATGCGCCCATAGGATAACGTTTTATCATGTTTTTGCTGTTTTTGTTTGGTGAGAAAGAAGTTCATTGGTCCCAAAATGTATTCAAAAGATGATAAGTGTGGAGACGAGGGTCCCATTGTCAACGACTGTACGGGTCCACGATAGATCAATAACACAAGAAATAATTACAGCAACAGTTAGCGCATAATTATAAAATATAGAAAATAAAAAATGAATACTTTTCACCAAAAAAACAGTCTAAAAGCGCAAAACGCTGGTAATATACCTAAAAGGAGAATAAAGCTCAGTATTCTAACAAAAACACCTTGAGGTTATTCTTGAATGCCATCAAGGAAATTGATCTTTTTACAATGGGCGGCAATGTATTCCAAAATGAAATTGCTAGAAAAGACGACTTGTGGGGTTGTGATTGATCAGCCCGATGGGGTCTACACACTGAAAATGTAGAGTGCCATGTAGTGGTCTAAAGAGTATGATTCCAAGGTGATATTGGAAAGCTGCGAATGGTAAAATATTGTGCTCTGCAATAAAAAACGAGCAATAGTAGAGAAAGGGCTCCGGGTAATAATGCGTATGGCCTGGTTTTGTAAGTGTTGCAGATATGATAAATGCAGTAATAAGTATTTCCCCATGCAATAATCCCATAAGGGATGTGGCTATGTATGAAGGCATAATACAGAGATAGGAGCAGGCTGCATGAAAAATATGGACGCGCCCTAATTAGCGCGGATAATGATTAGGGTTTGTAGGTGACTCCAAGATCAACAACGAAACTATTGATTCATGTGGAAAATCAAGTTTAGCAAGAATTCGCTCTCGATGTAAATACCTGCCGACTCGTAGCCTGCAAACTATGCAGCGTTAAGAAACTTTAGCGGGAGGTGAAATGTTGCTGCTGTAAAGCATTTGAGGTGTACACATCGCTCCTTTGATTGGTCACTTCGCGTCCGACTAGCCTGCATTTTTCCTAACGTGTTTTAGCATGTCAAGCGGTAATGTTCAGGAGAATTTTCAAATTGTGCTGTAAAAACAACGCTGCTAGCATGTTAAATTGAGCCACGTCACCAAGCGTACCACTACAACAAAGTTAGCATCGGTATGCAATAATCAGATAAAAAATGGTTTTGTTTTCTCTATCACCTGATTTGGAAAGATTGTAATTTTTTTCTTCAGCGATAAAAACGAATTTTAGCCCCTGCCGTCTACAACAAGCCGAAAACGGATTTATAAAAAGTCAACGCAGAAAAACATCGACTGATTTTTAAAAAAGAAAAATGACAAAGAGTGTGCAGCGAATTCAATAACGTAATCATTAATATATTAAGGGTCAATATAAGCTTATGAAAACTAATGACCAAGTTGGGTTTCGGCAAGGCTACACTAGCACAGACAAGATTAACCACACCAATCATGTTAGGGTAATCCACATATTATACCAAACCAATATATATAGCTTCATGGGCTACAAGAAACAATTCGACTTATACTGCCTAGACGCCGAGCATAACAGAAAGGTTGGACTTGACTTGAACACAACTTAGGAATCTATGAAAAGAAAAAAAAGAAAGCTGTAACGTTAACACAAATCAAGCGATTATAGTGGCAGGGAGCAAACGCGGCTTAATGACATTCTAGTCGTGATCACTACGGCGAAGAGGGCATCGGCATGCGATGCAAGGTGCAGCGCAAGATAACCGATTGTCAATAATGGTAACGGGCCGAATTTAAAAGAACGCAAAGCGTAGCAAGAGGTGTAAGAAAGTCATGTGCGCCGATGGGATTACGATGTTTGCAGGAAAAAGATGGCTGTAGGACAGGGCTAATTGACAGGACAGGGATAATTGGAGAGTTCTGGGAGATACCTGTGTCCGGCATTGGGCGCTATTACTATGATGCGAAGGGGCAGTTAGTATGTAAGACAAAAACTAGTCTGCAATACAGCGGCAACTTCCACTGCCGCGCTCTTTTCTTTGAGATGGTTGCCTTGAAAGGTATCACTGGTATAAGTGTTGTGGCAGGGAGTAAATTACTGGATTCCATTCTTTTTTATCAACTTTGCTTATACGCAGCCTGTCCAAATTTAACGGCGCTTTGGTGGCGCATCCACAATGTAGTCTTATCTGCGTTTCTGACCGGTACATGTCATTTAACTAAATGCGTGGTGCTTCGGGCACCAGATAAGGTTTTCATGTGCAGCTTTTCAGCAGAATGTCTGGACTCTGAAAATGGCATTTCATCTGTTTTATTATAGAGCCTAACGAACAGGACAGAGTAGAAGAAGGGGCAACATAACTTACAAATGAGTTTTATTGAAGTGCTCACGTCAGTTTATGCAATACTAACACGGCGCATATGTGCCTTGTCTTGTACAAGCGTTCTCCTGAAAAGTAAAAGCCGCTTCAAAAGAACGTGAATATATCGCCGAACCGCAATCCACTGTATCCCAAGCAGATCCCGAGATTCTAGGGTCACAGATGTCATGCTTACAGACCCATTATATTGTCTGACAATATCGTATGCTCAGCTACCTCCCTGGTGCGTCTATATTAACAAACAAGCAGCACCTTGATATCAACAGACCGGTTCTAGCGTGGCCGTGTTGATTAGTTTATTTCTCTTCCACACAGCCTACTCATGCAGAACACGCAGCAATGTATCGCACATGATGGTGAATGCATGTTTCGAAATGGGTTTCTAATCTCGACTGCGTCCTTCCTAGAACTGCTTTCTTACTATCTTAACTCCTATGTCGTGTAGGATGGTCAAATACGTATGCAGAAGACTATGGTGAGCATTGGTGCCAGGCTAGCTCCCAGCCTATGCAATATATTTCTAAGCCGGGATGTTAAGAGGTGTAGAACAATTTAGGCAGGTGCTTCATACGCACTTTTCGCTATGTGATGATTTCCTGTGGTTCGGTACTTCAAGAGAGCCTGCACATGTGTCACATTTTCTTGATATTTTTGCACGTAATGGGTCGGGACAGAATTTCAGTGATGAAGTCAACAGCAAGCTGTCTTCAAATTGCTTGATTTTGAATCGACTTTCGAGCCAAACCATGTTTGTTGGCCGCATATTAAGAGCGAGGAGCCGCGATCCAACTATGTCTTTTCACTGTAAACTTTTAAAATCAGGGATTGTTAGGAGATGCTTAATTATGGCTGTGACAAAAATTATGTATACATCAAATAAACTCAGTCTCTTAGGTCAGATGCACAGGCTCAGGGAATCTCGCTTCCCGGATCGGTGCTTGTCTCAAGGGAGGATAATGCCTCCATGCGTTTAAATCTTGGGAACACGGTTCGGAATAGCAAACGGGTTCTGAAGAAAGAAAAAGCGGCGGCCGTGCCATATTTTCACACAATGTCGCACCGGCAGAGAGTTTAGGTACCAGGTACGTAGAGAAGGTTCTTTTCTCAGCTCCAAACAAACTGTAGAAAGGAGGGGCTGCTGTTCAAAAAAAAAAACATCAAGGCAAAGAACGTGGCCGTCCAATAATTATAATGAAAATAAGTAGGTTAAATATAGATTGGTCTAGTCTATCATACTCCTCTGTCCTGCGGCTTCAAGTACATAGGTCAGACTCGCCGCTGCATTAATATGGGACTCATGAAGCACGCTAGTTCTTTCAAACAAAAAGAAGGCTACAAACTGGCTAAGCATTGGCCTTCCATTCAATGCACTCCGTGTTGTTGATACCGAGGTGCTGTTTGTTCTTTACGATAGATGCTCCACGGAGGTAGCTAAAGCAATCCATGATGTTACGTGACAGCAAGCCGCTGAATACTGTATGACATGGCAGGTGGCTATGACATGATTTACGGCGGATGCCCTGGCGTGAGCGCTCCCGCTCGCGCCATTGCCGACTTTGTCGTTTTCGAGTCCGCGACACGACCCGGGGCCATCGAGCGTTCGTCCAGGTCGCGCGAACTATGGGAACTGCAGTGACGGTGAAACGTTGGACGTGTCAGTGGATGAGGCAGAAGGTATGAATAGAGAGCGGAACAATATGAAGGGCTTGCCGCCATGGTGACTGCGAAGATGATGGGATGAACTCTGGCCCCTGAAGCTTTTGAACCACACTCACCTGAAGTCGATGGCATGGTCCATGGATGCACCAAACGGCATCGGCAGGAGGCTGTGTCCTCGCGTGCTTCGGATCGGTGGGATCGTAGGATCTCGTCATGGCGGCATAATCAATTCGGCATGTCTTTTGGTCGGGGCAGAGGACGGGGCTGGGGCGAACGGCCGGGTCAATTCTAGTTAGGCGGGGCTGGGGCAAAGCCGGGCGGTGTGGACCAGCAACACACAGCCGAAGACCAAGGTTAGGCGCAGGACGCCTAAGCTCCAGGACCAGGATGGTCATGATTCCCGCACCTCGCCACTGCCCACTTCGACATTTTCTAGTTCGTGACACTACTAACAGAAAAAGAATGTGTTTTTTAGCATGACATCTGTCACTAGCTTCACGGGAGATAAGCATGCTTTATAGTGTATAGCGGTTCGGCGATATATTCGCGTGCTTTTGAAGCGCTTTTGACTTTTTACGAGAACGTCTGTGGTTGACTATGCGCATGTGCGCAGCTATACTGTCGTATATATTGATGTGAGCACTTCCAATGAAGCTTAGTTGTATGTTCAGCGCCGTCCCGTTGACCCTTGTCATACTCAATCCTGTTCATTTTCGCTGTTTAACAACCATGAATTGTTACCAACTCTCTCACTCTGCCGTTCTATTGTATAACAATTTCCATTTATTAGCTTCAAATTCAACGACCTACCGTACGTTTATGCTGCTCCTACACGACTATACCTCCTCATTCTTCAAGAGTGGCGAAGAGCCGTCGCAGACAAGTAATAAATGTTTTATTCATTCTTTCGTGAGCTTTGAGAGCAAGCAGCTCCTTGCTATGCAACTTCTGCAAACACACGTGATATAGGTGATACGTGAGTCTTTCTTTTACATACCCACTTTTGGTAGTACATTATATTTCAATACCACACATTTATGCTTCAATAAGGAACTTGAAAGAAAAAGCCGGATTAATTTCCCCTGTTCCACTTTCAAGTAAATTCATCCTCCAAAAGAAATGCTACGGTTAAACGTCACCGTTAGTAGTCCAGTGAGATCAGCGTAGAAGCCAACAACCCAGAGGATTTATTTTTTTTGTTTAATAGGCATTGAGTGATGGAGCACATAGGTGTAGTTTGAAACATTATACGCTGCTTGCGTCCTAACACGAATTCCAGACCGCAGTGCAGTGGGATTTTATGCTGAGATGACAGGTAGCGTGTCTGGTCTCTAGCCAGAGCCAGTAGAAAGTAAGCTGCTTGAAAGGACACGCTACGTAGGGCTCTTTCATTGCCTACGACCATAGCTACAACAAATGCAGATATCTTTGACTAATTGCCAGAAATGCCCCGCTAGTGTCCGGCGCCTCGATGATTTATCCGCTGCACCTAAAGGTGTGTTTTCAGAACTATATGACAGGTTGTTCGATGCGCCCCTCGGTAGCCCCGTCCACTCTTGATGATCACAACAAATAAATAACTAGTATACTTGTGCACTACAAACGGTGTGGTTCGGAAGACTCTTTGCCTGCAACGGCAAACCTAGCGGACTTTATACATGTACAGAATCTGCCCTTTTCCTTGATATGCCTGTTTCTTCCTAGCCTTAGTTTTCTGCTCCGGAAGCA